>LNAC01000583.1:403879-487690 GCA_002007465.1 Ailurus styani
AAAAAAAATAAAAAAAAATTAGATTTTAAGCCAAAGACTAGAATAAGAGATGAAGAAGGACACTATATCATACTTAAAGGGTCTGTCCAACAATAAGATCTAACAATTTTAAATATCTATGTGCCTAACATGAGAGCAGTCAATTATATAAGCCAATTAATAACAAAATCAAAGAAACACATCAACAATAATACAATAATAGCAGGGGACTTTAACACCCCCCTTACTGAAATGGACAAATCATCTAAGCAAAAGATTAACAAGGCAATAAAGGTTTTAAATGACACACTGGACCAGTTAGACATCACAGATATATTTAGAACATTCCATCCCAAAACAAAATACACATTCTTCTCTAGTGCATATTGAACACTCTCCAGAATTGATCACATCCTGGGTCACAAATCAGGTCTCAACTGGTACCAAAAGACTGGGACCTATTCCCTACATACTTTTAGACCATAATGCTCTGAAACTAGAACAACCACAAAAGGAAAGTTGGAAAGATGTCAAATACATGGAGGCTAAAGAGCTTCCTACTAAAGGATGAATTGGTCAACCAGGAAATTAAAGAAGAATTTAAGAAATTCATGGAAACAAATGAAAATGAAAACAGAACTGTTCAAAATCTTTGGGACACAGCTAAGGCAGTCCTGACAGGAAGGTATATAGCAATACAAGCCTTTCTCAAGAAAGAAGAAAGGCCTCAAGTACACAACCTAACCCTACACCTAAAGGAGCTGGAGAAAGAACAGCAAAGAATGCCTAAACCCTGTAGGAGAAGAGAAATAATAATGATCACAGCAGAAATCAATGAAATAGAAACCAGAAAAACAGTAGAACAAATCAATGAAACTAGGAGCTAGTTCTTTGAAAGAATTAATAAGATTGATAAACCCCTGGCCAGACTTACCAAAAAGAAAAGATAAAGGACCCAAATTAATAAAATCATGAATGAAAGAGAAGAGATCACAACTGACACCAAAGAAATACAAACAATTATAAGAACATATTATGAGCAACTCTACACCAGCAAATTTGACAATATGGAAGAAATGGATGCATTCCTAGAGACATAAACTACCAAAACTGAACCAGGAAGAAATAGAAAACCTGAACAAACCTATAGCCAGTAAGGAGATTGAAGCAGTCATCAAAAATCTCCCAACAAACAAGAGCCCAGGGCCAGATGGCTTTCCAGGGGAATTCTACCAAACATTTAAAGAAGAATTAATACCTATTCTCCTGAAACTGTTCCAAAAAATAGAAATGGAAGGAAAACTTCCAAACTCATTTTATGAGGCCAGCATTACCTTGATCCCAAGACCAGACAAATTCTCCATCAAAAAGGAATTACAGACCAATATCCTTGATGAACACGGATGCAAAAATTCTCACCAAAATACTAGCCAAGAGGATCCAACAGTACATTAAAAGGATCATTCACCACAACCAAGTGGGATTTATCCCTGGGCTGCAATGTTGGTTCAACATCCGCAAATCAATCAACGTGATACAATAAATTAATAAAAGAAAGAACAAGAACCATACGATACTCTCAATGGATGCTGAAAAAGCACTTGACAAAGTACAGAACCCTTTCCTGATCAAAACTCTTCACAGTGTAGGCACAGAGGGTACATACCTCAATATCATCAAAGCCATCTACGAAAAACCCACAGCGAATATCATTCTCAATGGGGAAAAACTGAGCACCTTTCCACCAAGGTCAGGAACATGGCAGGGCTGTCCACTATCAACACTGCTATTCAACTCAGTACTAAAGTCCCAGCCTCAGCAATCAGATAACAAAAAGAAATAAAAGGCATCTGAATCGGCAAAGAAGAAGTCACTCTCTCACTCTTTGCAGATGATATGATACTTTATGTGGAAAGCCCAAAAGACTCTCCTCCAAAACTGCTAGAACTCATAGAGGAATTCAGTAAAGTGTCAGGATATAAAATCAATGCACAGAAATCAGTTGCATTTCTATATACCAACAGCAANAAGGATCATTCACCACAACCAAGTGGGATTTATCCCTGGGCTGCAATGTTGGTTCAACATCCGCAAATCAATCAACGTGATACAATAAATTAATAAAAGAAAGAACAAGAACCATACGATACTCTCAATGGATGCTGAAAAAGCACTTGACAAAGTACAGAACCCTTTCCTGATCAAAACTCTTCACAGTGTAGGCACAGAGGGTACATACCTCAATATCATCAAAGCCATCTACGAAAAACCCACAGCGAATATCATTCTCAATGGGGAAAAACTGAGCACCTTTCCACCAAGGTCAGGAACATGGCAGGGCTGTCCACTATCAACACTGCTATTCAACTCAGTACTAGAAGTCCCAGCCTCAGCAATCAGATAACAAAAAGAAATAAAAGGCATCTGAATCGGCAAAGAAGAAGTCAAACTCTCACTCTTTGCAGATGATATGATACTTTATGTGGAAAGCCCAAAAGACTCCCCTCCAAAACTGCTAGAACTCATAGAGGAATTCAGTAAAGTGTCAGGATATAAAATCAATGCACAGAAATCAGTTGCATTTCTATATACCAACAGCAAGACAGAAGAAAGAGGAATTAAGGAGTTGATCCCATTTATAATTGCACCCAAAACCATAAGATACCTAGGAATAAACCTAACCAAAGAGGCAGAGAATCTGTATTCGGGAAACTATAAAGTACTCATGAAAGAAATTGAGGAAGACACAAAGAAATGGAAAAACGTTCCATGCTCATGGGTTGGAAGAACAAATAATGAGAAAATGTCTATGCTACCTAGAGCAATCTACACATTTAATGCAATCCCTATCAAAATACCATCTATTGTTTTCAAAGAAATGGAACAAATAATCCTAAAATTTATATGGAACCAGAAAAGACCTCGAATAGCCAAAGGAATGTTGAAAAAGAAAACCAAAGTTGGTGGCATCACAAGTCCAGACTTGAAGCTCTATTACAGAGCTGTCATCATCAAGACAGTATGGTACTGGCACAAAAACAGACACAGAGATCAATGGAGCAGAACAGAGAGCCCAGAAATGGGCCCCCAACTCTATGGTCAACTAATCTTCGACAAACCAGGAAAGAATGTCCAATGGAAAAAAGACAGTCTCTTCAACAAATGGTGTTGGGAAAACTGGATAGGCACATGCAGATGAATGAAACTGGACCATTTCCTTACACCACACACAAAAATAGCCTCAAAATGGATGAAAGACCTCAATGTGAAACAGGAATCCATCGAAATCCTTGAGGAGAACACAGGCAGCAACCTCTTCGACCTCAGCCACAGCAACTTCTTCCTAGGAACATCACCGAGGACAAGGGAAGCAAGGGCAAAATGAACTATTGGGACTTCATCAAGATCAAAAGCTTTTGCACCGCAAAAGAAACAGTTAACAAAAGACAACTGACAGAATGAGAGAAGACATTTGCAAATGCCCTATCAGATAAAGGGCTTTTATCCAATATCTATAAAGAACTTATCAAACTCAACACCCAAAGAACAAATAATCCAATCAAGAAATGGGCAGAAGATGTGATCAGACATTTCTGTAGAGAAGACATCCAAACGGTCAGTAGACAAATGAAAAAGTGCTCAACATCACTGAGCATCAGGAAAATACAAACCAAAACCACAGTGAGATACCACATCACCACCAGTCAGTATGGCTAAAATTAACAAGTAGGGAAACGACAGATGTTGGCGAGGATGTGGAGAAAGGAGAATCCTCCTACACTGTTGGTGGGAATGCAAGCTGATGCAGCCACTCTGGAAAACAGTATGGAGTTTCCTCAAGAAGTTGAAAAGAGAGCTGGGCTATGACCCATGAATCACACTACTGGGTATTTACCCTAAAGATACAAAGGTAGTGATCTGAAGGGGCATGTGCACCCAAACATTTATAGCAGCAATGTCCACAATAGCCAAACTATGGAAAGAGCTCCTTAAACAGATGTCCTTCAACAGATGAATGGATAAAGAAGATGTGGTACTGGGGCGCCTGGGTGGCTCAGAGGGTTAAGCCTCGGCCTTTGGCTCGGGTCACGATCTCAGGGTCCTGGAATCGAGCACTGCATCAGGCTCTTGGCTCGGCGGGGAGCCTGCTTCCCCCCCCCCCAATCTGCCTCTCTGCCTGCTTGTGATCTCTGTCAAATAAATAAATAAATTCTTAAAAAAAAAAAGAAGTGGTGTGTGTATACACACACACACACACACACACACATACACACGGAATACTATGCAGCCATCAAAAGAAATGAAATCTTGCCATTTGCAGTGTGTGGGTGGAACTAAAGTGTATTATGCTAAGTGAAGTCAGTCAATCAGAGAAAGACAATTATCATATGATCTCTCTGATATGAGGAATTTGAGAGGCAGGGCGGGAGGTCAGGGGAGGTAGGTAGGGAAGAAATGAAACAAGATGGGATTAGGAGGGAGACAAACCGTAAGAGTCTCAATCTCACGAAACAAACTGAGGGCTGCTGGGGGTGGGGGGTAGGGATAGAATAGCTGTGTTATGGACACTGGGGAGGGTATGTGCTATGGTGAGTGCCTGACGATTCACAGACCTGTATCCCTGAGGCAAATAACACATTATATGTTAATATAATCAATCAATCAATCAGACAAACAGAAGAGTGGGAAAAATATATACCATACAAATACTAAACAAAGAATGTTGGAGTATGTGTATTAACATTAGACAAGAGTATCAAAAGATATAAACAAGGTCATTTCATAGTGATAAAGGGGTAGGTTAGTTGAGAGACATAATTCTCCTAAACATTTATGTCCCCAATGACAGAATTAAAAAATATATGAAGCAATAATTGATAGAACTGTAGGAGGAAATAGACAAATCCACAATCATAGTCAGAGCTATCAATACCCCTCTCTCAATAATTGATAGAACAAGTACATGGAAAATCAGTAAATATATAGATTTGAAGAACAGTCCCAACCAACATAATCTCACTGACATTTATAGAACACTTCACCCAATACCAGCAAAATACACATCATTCTCTAATATATACAGAGCATTTACCAAGACAAACAAAAATCTGGGCCATAAAACAAGCCTTAGTAAATGTTTAAGTATGTTCTCTTAAAATTAAAATTACATTAGAAATTAGTAACAGAGAGATCTCTGAAAAAAAAAAATTCCCAAATATTTTGAAACTAAGTAATACACTTCTAAATAACCCATGGTTAAATAAGAAATTAAAAGAGAAATTAGGAAGTATTTTGAACTGAATATAATTCACCATATTAATAAAAAAAGAAAGACCATATAATCACCTCAATAATGAGAAAATATAATAAAAAGCATTTGACACAAACCAACCACTCCTGATTTAAAAACTCAGCAAACCAGGAATAGAAGGAATTTCCTTGCAATGATGAAGGGCATCTATGAAAAGCCTACAGTTAGCAGGAAAGACGGAAAACTTACTAACATAAAAAACAAGACTACATTAGCTCTCACCACTCCTATCAACATTATCCTGGAAGTTGTAACCATAGTAATCAGGCAAGAAAAAGAAATGGAAGAAAGAAGTAAAACCGTCTTAATTCAGAGAACATGATCATTTATGTGGAAAATCTAATTGATTTTCCTAGAATAAATGAATTTTAGAAAGGCTGCAGGATACAAGAATAAATGAAAACCAAATTTATACAAACTAGAAAAAAAGATTAGAATTGGAAATGTTTAAAATATCAAAATTTATAATAGCATCAAAAATATGAAATACTTAGGATTAAATATGACAAAAAAGTGAAAGATCTACACACTAAAAATTGACAGAAATTTAAGAACATATAAATATATGGAGAAAGATATTTTGTCCATGGATAGAAATATTTAGTATTGGTAAGATGCTGAGGGAGGTAGAATAATGGTCCCTCAAAGATTTCCATGTCCTAATCCCTGGAACACAAAGATATATCTTACATGGCAAAGGGGACTTTGCAAAGGTAATTCAGGTTAAGGATCTTGAGATGGGAGAGTAGCCTGGCTTATCCAGGTGAACCCAATATAATCACCAGGGTTCTTACAAAGGAAAGAGGGAGGCAAAATCAGAGAAACGTGACTGCTTTGAATATGGAAGGTACCAGTACAAGGCAAGGAATTCAGGCGGCCTCTAGAGGCTGAAACAGGCAAGAAACATTCTCCCCTAGAGCCTCCAGAAGGAATGCAGCAGCTCTGCTGACACCTTGATTTTTGCCCTATTTAGATGTATTTCAGGCTTCCGACTGTCAGAACTATAAGCTAGTAAGTTTGAGTTGTCTTAAGCCACTAAGATTGTGGCAATTTGTTACGGCAGCAGTAATCAAAATTATAAATTCTTTTGTAGAGATTAAAGACACCACATATCAAACATTTCAGTTAACATTTATAAAGTACCCACTATATAGTGATTTATTTTATAAATATTTGGGAAAGGAATAAAAAACATAGAAAGTCTGTGACCTTGAGCTTCATTCATTCATTTGTTCATTCAACAAATATTTATTAAGCACCTACTAGATTCCAAGCATTTTTTTAGACAGGAGACATAAATGAACAAAATATTAGCTGCCCTCATCGAGCTAATGGGGGATGGGATACAGGGCAAGGGTATAGACTACAGTAAAGAAATATAATTAGTGGCATTCTAAGGGTGGGATGTTGAGAGCAGTCAACTGGTTCAGGCAATAAGGGAATGCTGTGTCAAGAATTTATATACAATAGTCAAATAGACTAACAAGCAATCTGATTTTTACTATCACCATGTGCCCACAATTCTAACCAATGTCACTGATAAACTACCCCTCCCTAAAAAAGTCTTTTGTTGGTCTTAGCTCTAAACAACTGCTATAATTACTGCTAAGTTTGAATAAAACATATGTAAGCTTCAAATTATCAGATTTTTAGTATTTATTCTTTAATAAACTTTGTTTTTTACACATTCATTTGGGAAATTCCCAATTATAATGTTGGCCCACATATATGCTTACTTAACCACATACATCTTTTTCAAGAATAGCTCACAAAGATTTGAGCTTCAAGTTTGCTTAATGCAAAATTCTTGTCTCCAATCCTTTCTTAGGACATAGTTCACTTCAATCCTGTGGTACTACATTCTTCTGTATTTAAACTAGATTCAAAATAAACAATGATAGCATAGGGATTATAAAGACAAACAGATCTTAGTTACTCCAATGCTGTCATTTCATGGGACCTGTTGGTATTCATATTTGCATTTATTTATTTATTTATTTGACAGGGAAAGAGAGAGAGAGATCACAAGTAGGCAGAGAGGCAGGCAGAGAGAGAGGAGGAAGCAGGCTCCCTGCCAAGCAGAGAGCCCAATGCGAGGCTCCATCCCAGGACCCTGAGATCATGACCTGAGCCAAAGGCAGAGGTTTTAACCCACTGAGCTACCCAGGCGCCCCCATATTTGCATTTAAAATTTTAAACAATGAAACAAGAGCGCAAGCACAAGATGGAAACATTTTTGTTTAAGTGCAAATTTTAGTTCACACTCAAAATATTTTATTAAACTTGAACAGTATCTTCATTATTTTAAAATTACTAAATGTTTCAAACTAAAGAACAAAAAAGAGAATAAAACAGTAATTTTATCAAGTTGCCTAAATTGTACCGTTGTGAGATTCAGGTTTTTTAATCACTTGTTAGTTTGTGGGTGATTAATTACATATCAGCCTCCAAGCAAAGAATCAAAGTTCAGAAGTTAACTAGATGTAAAAACAATTGGCTTTTTTTCCTGCCTTGTACTATAGTGTGTATTTCCCTTTTCTTATTTTTCTGCCATGATTATAATAATGAAGCTCAGTAAAAGAATTTACTATCTATATAATAAATGAATAATTTCATTTGTGGAAATTTTATGAAAATAATGTCATCATTTAGGGAGTGGAGTGTTAAAAAGCTATCCATTCTGGGTGTCAAATGCTCTAGGCACATCATTTAACATAATAATAAGTAAATAAAAATAAACATTTTAAGTAAATTATCTAGTATATAGGAAAGTAGGGAAACAAAGCAGGGTAAGGGGAACAGGAGTGTAAAGACAGGGCATGAATATTACAATATAAATAGGGTGGTCAGGGTAGACATACTGAGAAGGTGAGGCTTGAACAAAGACTTGAAGGCATTAGATGGTTAACCAGATATCTGGGAATTCAATACTTACTATTTTTCAGGTATTTGTTGCAATCCTTTACCTAAAAGATTTTTATAGTATGCTCACACACTCTGAAAATGTCTAATTAGAGATTTCCAAGGAGGTTAGGAAAAAATGGTAGTTTGCAGCCTTGCAGTCTTCCCTTCCCAAATCCAAACCAAAAACCAATTACCTCTCCTTGAAAAGTCACTAAAAATCAGCATCCAGAAGGATGGGTTGAGATCTTAGAATCCAGATAAAAAGAGGAGGCATATTTTCTCCACCCCCAAGAGAAAGGAGGTCCTCATCTGAGCAAAGAACTCTAGGACAAAGATAGGAATGTCCCAGTTCTTGGGAAAGAACCTTACCAATAGAAACTGGTAGACCCCTCAAGAAAAAGAGCAATACCAGCCTGTGTGTTCTAAAATTCCTACTGGTCTCCCAGCCTCTAAGAAGTCACAATGGTGATGGACAACTTATTTAGCTGAGTCCTTCCTACTCCTTTAGGAAAGCCCAGAAGGCTAAGACTCATGTACCTCCCAACATCTATCACTTAAGATATATATTCACTGGGCGCCTGGGTGGCTCAGTGGGTTAAAGCCTCTGCCTTCGGCTCAGGTCATGATCTCAGGGTCCTGGGATTGAGCCCTGCATCGGGCTCCCTGCTCAGTGGGGAGCCTGCTTCCTCCTCTCTCTCTGCCTGACTCTCTGCCTACTTGTGATTTCTCTCTCTCTCTCTCTCTGTCAAATAAATAAAATCTTTAAAAAAAATACATATTCACTGTTGAACTTGAGCCATAAGGGTAAAAAGGACCATAGGTTAGACAAAGGAAAATAACAATATACCTAGTAGGCTAAAGTAATGAAGAACAAACAGAAAACCCAGAATAGGTGGCTCCTAGTGGAACAAAACTGTCAAAGGAGATCTCGCACAACATCCTCAACAATAAGAACTATACACACACATACACACACACAAATTATAATAATATATATAATTAAGAACATTTAAGCAGAGTCTTAGAGTTAAATATATGCCTTATAAATATAAAAACTAAGAAAAACTCAATAGCTTAATTGAAGAACTAGATGGATATTGTTGAAACCAAATTAATGGTCTGAAAAAGTAGAAGAGATATTTAGATACACAGAGCAGAACTACAAAGAGGAAGAACTCAAGTGTGTAAGATGAGATAATGTGGAGCAAAGAATCAGATGCAGAACAAATGTTAATGATAACAGCTAAAGTGGAGAGGGAGAAAGAGACTGAGGAAAGGCAATTACTCAACAAACAGGAACAATCCCATGATTGCAGAAAGGCATGAGACAGAAGATACAAGGGGTTCAAGGTCCAGGCACTGATGGTGGGGGGGGGGGGGGAATCAACATACTAGACACATCCCAATAAAAATTCTGAATTGAAAGGATAGAAGAAGACCTTAAAAGTCACCAGTCTTTAAAAAAGTCACTCTCCATCATCAGAGGATTCTAAAAAAAAATTTTCAGTGGTAAGTGAAGGAAAAGAATTAAATGTATATCCTACTTCTATACAAACCAATCACCATGAAAACTCTAGCCGATATGAAGAACTTTTTACTTCTATAAATAATATGAAATATTTTTATATTCCAAATAATAAATGAAGAAAAAATGATAAAATTAAGATATCTATCACCTTTTGCAACTTCTAATTGATGGCTCTAGAGCTCTAGGCTCTAGCTGCAATATCACAAAGAGAAATAAACAGGTACTACATACCTCCAACAGGAAGAAAACCAACCCCCCTTTAAGTACTCTTACCAAAAAAAAAAAACAAAAAAAAAACCCCGAAATAAAAATAAACCCAACCTGAACATGATCACACTTCTAGCTTCACCTATCAACCCACAAGAAATACAGAGGCCAAAGGATCATATCAACTGCACCACAGAGATGCAGTCAGCAAAACCCACACTGTCAGAAACTCTGTAGAACCTGTTTTTTGTTTTTTCAACAAATTGCAAGGAGGGGAGAGAGCTGGGTCAGGGAAACATAGCAAAGAAAACATAAAGATTAAAAGATATACCAATCACAATGGATGGTCCTGTTGAAAGAGAATTGTGACACTTAAGAAACTATTAGAAATTTGAGCACTAAATATTTGATAATATTAAAGAACTTTTTAGGGGCGCCTGGGTGGCTCAGTGGGTTGAGCCTCCGCCTTCGGCTCAGGTCATGATTTCAGGGTCCTGGGATTGAGCCCGGCATCGGGCTCTCTGCTCAGCAGGAAGCCTGCTTCCTCCTCTCTCTCTGCCAGCCTCTCTCCCTACTTGTGATCTCTCTCTCTCTGTGTCAAATAAATTTTTAAAAAAATCCTTAAAAAAAAAAGAACNGTGTCAAATAAATTTTAAAAAAAATCCTTAAAAAAAAAAGAACTTTTTAGAGCAAAAGTGATATTATGATTTTTTTAAANCTCTGTGTCAAATAAATTTTTAAAAAAATCCTTAAAAAAAAAAGAACTTTTTAGAGCAAAAGTGATATTATGATTTTTTTAAAGTCCCTACCTTTTAGAGATAACTGAAATAATTGATAAAATGGAATGGTATCAGAGATTTCCTTCAAAATAACACAATGGACGTGGACAGGATATAGATTAAACCAGACTGGTCATGAGCTGATGACTGTTGAAGCTGGTGACACATACATGTGGGCTTACTATATTATTTTATGTATCTTTGATTATGTTTTAATTTCTTTATAACAAAAAGTTTTACAAGAGGCTTCCATTTTCTTTGTTGACTAGCATTTCTAAGCATGATTAAGTAAAGGTATTCAGCTTACTGAGTAGGACAAGGACACTACACACAGTGTCCTAACTCTACAAATTTCAAATGTCATGATGCCTAATATAATCTAGGCATTTGAGGAAAAAAATTACTTATTTCTGGTTCTTGGGAAATATTTTTAATGAATGATGATTTAGCATTTTACTGGAATGTTCACATTAGAACAATATGGAAAGCTCAAAGAAAAATGTTATTTCTAATGACCAAGTCATCACGGAAAAAGATATTAATTTTAAGGTGTCAGAGATAACATTTATCATATTCATATCTTCTTTCCTTTCTAGTTCCTAACCTAAATGTGGCTTAAGATTTAGGTCATAAAAAAAAAGCATGTATGATATTGGCATAAAAACAGACAGACCAATGGAACAGAATAGAAAACCCAGAAATAAACCAATGCATATACAGTCAACTAATATTTGACAAGGGAGCCAAGAATATTCAATGGCAAAAAGACAGTCTCTTCAATAAACAGTGCTGGGAAAACTGGATATTCACATGCAAAAAAATGAAACTAGTCCCCCATCTTACATTACTCACACAAATTAACTCAAAGGGGATTGAAGAAAAATGCACGACCTGAAACCATAAAACTTCCAGAAGAAAACACAGGGAAAAAGCTCTTTGACACTAGTCTAGGTAACGACTTTTTTGGATATAACACCTAAAGCACAAGCAACAAAAGCAAACATAAATAAGTGGACTATATCAAACTAACAAGTTTCTGCACAGCAAATGAAATGATTAATAAAATGAAAAGACAACCACAGAATGGGAGAAAATATCTGCAAACCATATATCTAACAAGGGGTTAACATCCAAAATATGTAAGCAGCTCATATAGCTCAATAGCAAAAAAGCAAATAATCTAATTTTTTAATGGGCAAAGGACATGAAAAGACATTTTCCCAAAGACGTTCAAAAGGTACATATTATGGTACTCTCTATCATTAATCCTCAAAGAAAAATAATTGAAAAATCACGAGTTATCACCTCACATGTTTTAGAATGGCTATTATCAAAAAAGACAAGAGATGACACATGCTGGAAAGGATATGGAGAAAAGGGAACACTTGTATGCTCATGGTGAGAATATAAATTGTACAACCACAAAGAAAAACAGTACAGAAGTTCCTCAAAAAAAAAATTCAAAGAAATACCACGTGATTCAGCAAATCCACTTACAGGTATGTATCTGAAGTGAAATCACTATCTTGAAGAGATACATGTACCTCCTTGTTCACTGCCACACTGTTTACAATAGCCAAGACTTGGAAATGAAAGAATAAAGATAATTTGAGACATATATACACATGATAGAGTATTATTCATCCATAAAAAGGAGGAAATCCTGCCATTTGTGACAATATGGATGAATCTTGAGGGCATTATACTAAGTGAAATAAGCCAGACACACAAAGACAAATACGGGATGATCTTACCTACATGTGAAACCTAAAAACAGCCAAACTCATAGAAACAGAATGGATTGGTGGAGAACAGAGGTGGGCAGTAGGCAAAATACCTGAACTTGGTCAAAAGGTACAAGCTTCCACTTATAAGTTCTAGGGATGTTAATATACAATATGATGACTATAGCTAACAATACTGTATTGTATATTTGAAAATTGCTGGGGATAGATCTTAAAAGTTCTCATCACTAGGGCATCTCAGGGTCCTGGGATCCAACCTCCCCTCGTTCCTTTGAAGGCTCCATGTTCAGAGGGGAGTCTGCTTGTCCCTCTCCCTCTGCCCCTCCCCTGATCACGCTCTATCTCTCAAATAAATACATAAAATCTTTTTTAAAAAAGTTCTCATCACAAGGGAAAAAAGTTGTGACTATATAAGGTTATGGATATTAACTAAACTTACTGTGGTAATCATTTCGCAAATACACATATTTGAAATCATTATGTTACACATCTAAAACTTAATGTTATATGTCAAATATATCTCAATAAAATGGGGTGGAAAAGATTTACATCAACCTAACCTCTGTCTATTGTGGTATTTCAACATCAATATGGTAGGACACACTGAAATATAGAACTTGCCTATATTACAAGTTGGCTTTTCAGGAACAGCTTATACACTGGTTAAATCATAGTCTTCTGATATTTTACATTTATATATTTGGGCAAGACTATACTATAACACTAAAGTTAAAAAAGAAAAAAAAGAAAAGGGGGTGCCTGTGTGGCTCAATCAGTTAAGCAACCGACTTTGATTTCAGCTCAGGTTATGATCTCATGGGTTGCTGTACTGAGCCCCATTTTGGGCTCTGTGCTGGGTGTGGAGCCTGCTTAAGATTCTCTCTCTCCCCCTCTCCCTCTGTCCCACCCTCCCATCTCCCTCTCTAAAAAAATAAAATAAAATAAAAAATAAAGTTAAACAGAAAAAAGTTAAATATATGAAAATACAGAAAAGTATTCCAAATGTATTTATATCTTAGATGAAAGGGTTAAAACAGTGTTACTCTTCAGATGTAACAAATTATGTACTCGATTAAGGGTGGGGTTTTTTTTCCCCCTGCTTTTAAGACCCCTCAGAAAGTGTCACAGCTCTATATATTGGCACTAAGGGATTTATACATTACGAAATATGAAAAACGTGGAAATTTGCTAATAAGCTATCAGCTGCTTCCCTCTTGGTAACTAAAGTGACTCATAAATTATTTCAACAAACTAGTAGAAGATACATGCTAATGAGAGTGATTCTGCTACATACCCATTACCAAACTATAACATTCAGTATTTTGTTTCTGTTGTTTCATTGAAATGTTAAGTGTTAACAGTAACAGTAATAAACACAATTACAAAAGCATAACACCCAGACCAAAACAAACAAACAAAAAACTCACAAGTAATGTATACATCAATGGCCATATTGTAATTATGCACTAAATAACAGGGTATTTTGGTTATTGTCATTGTTGGCTAAGTTGGTTAAGTGTCTGTCTTCAGCTTAGGTCATGATCCCATGGCCCTGGGATTGAGCCATGCATCAGGCTCCCTGCTCGGCAGGGAGTCTGCTTCTCCCTCTCCCTCTGCCCCTCCCCCTGCTTGTGTTCTCTCTCTCTCTCTCTCTCTCTCTGGAAGGAAGAAAGAAAGAAACAAACAAAGAAACAAAAGGAAAGAAAGAGAAAGGAAGAAAGACAAAGAAAAAGAAAGAAAAAGAAAGAAAGAACAAGAAAGAAAGAAAGAGCCCTTGGGTTCCAGTCAGGGACNCCCTCTGCCCCTCCCCCTGCTTGTGTTTTCTCTCTCTCTCTCTCTCTCTCTCTGGAAGGAAGAAAGAAACAAACAAAGAAACAAAAGGAAAGAAAGAGAAAGGAAGAAAGAGAAAGAAAAAGAAAGAAAGAACAAGAAAGAAAGAAAGAGCCCTTGGGTTCCAGTCAGGGACCCCAGAGGAATAAGCCTTCATTTCTTAGGAGTCTCCAGAGTCAGAAGAGAAAAGTGTGTGGCAGACTTCTAGCTGTTCTCCAATATACATTTTCCTTTCTATATGGCAAAGAACCACTGGGTTTTAGCTGGACACATGATCTTGTGGAATACAGACTACATATGCCAGCTGTCCATGCAGTTAGGATGACCACAGCTCTAAGTTCTGGCCACTGTGCTGTAGGAGGTAGTATCATGTGGCAGCTTATGGGAAATCTTAAGAGACAGCAGGTATATATCCTTTTGTTACTTCCTGATCCCTTCTTTCACCAAGCTGTCTAGATATCACATCTTGAACTATTAGACCATGGCCAGGTGTGGCAGAGGAACAAAACAGAAAGCTCCTCAGTTCCTGACACTGGAGTGTCATACCAGCCCTGCACTTTATGTGGAGAATAATAACTTTCATCTTATGTAATCCACTGTCATTTTATATTTTCCATTACTTGGAGTCAATTATCAATTGTAATTAATACAAAATATAACCTGTTAACTCTTCAAAAAAAAATAAGCTGCATGAAAAATAACTCTCTGGTGCCTGGGTGGCTCAGTGGGTTAAGTCTCTGCCTTCGGCTCAGGTCATGATCTCAGGGTCCTGGGATTGAGCCCTGCATTGGGCTCCCTGCTCAGCAGGGAGCCTGCTTCCCCCTCTCTGCCTACTTGTGATCTCTCTCTGTCAAATAAATAAATAAAATATTAAAAAAAAAGAAAGAAAAAGAGCTCTCAATGAGACTCCTACATCTACATAAGAGAAAATACCACTGTAGGAAGTGGTAGTGTACAGCACAATGAGGACTGGCTTGAGAAAGACCCGAGTTTTAGAATTAGTTCTACTTCCTACATAAACCTTTGGCAAGCCATTTAACCTAGGCAGGCCTCAGCTTCTTCTTCTTTCTTCTATAAAATGGTAGTAAGATAGATCTAAAGAGTGGGGAGAATTAAATTGGAAGAGGCTGACAAAAATACAAATTGTATCAGTATTACTTTGTCAATTATTCCCTCTTCCCCACCAACCCTTCAGAATTGTGGCATGAGACTGGACTACAGGTATGTAAACGTAACTAGAGCATCACCCCTAGAGATTCTAATTCATTAGGTCTAGTGCACGAACCATGAAACTGCATTTTCAACAAGCCCCCAAGAAACTGTGGAAAGCAGTCAGCCCATTATACCTTGAGAAACACTGCTCTATGATCAGGCCCTACACATTCTTGTAGGGTCCTTGTGATGAAACACAAGGACAGCTCCGTAGCCTCTCTAGTGCCTAACTAAATGTTATGTAGCCAGTAGACAATTTAATAATATTTTGTTGAACTGATGAACTGATATGGAAAATGACAAAGTAGAACTGAATCAAATGACCCACTATGGACTTCCATTTCTGGCCAACAAAGTAACAGGGACCAAATTTACCCTATTGCCTCAAGAACTAAAAAACACAACAAATGACAGGAAACAGCAGTTTTCAAGACACTGGATATCAGGTAATAAAAACCATGATTCCTGAGATATAATGGAAATCAAAGGAGGTGAGCCTAACAACTGCCCTAGATTACTTCTTGGAGAAAGTTTCCAAGCCAAAGTACTAAGAGGAGGAGCCCAGGCAGAACAGGGTGAAGTTTCCTTGAGTTGAGGGACTAGAGCTGTGAGTCCAGGGAGGACAGTGTGGCTACAGTTCACAGGACAGAACACCAGAGAGAAAACTCCTGAACTTGCAGAGATTGCTCAACTCTTCAGCATATATGTATGTGAGGCTGGGCAAAGAACCACCTGGAAAGATTTAAGGGAACAATCCCAAGACCTCACATAGGGCAGGGAATAGTGCCTGTTCTCATCAGCTAGGATGAAAACCCTCATAATTTACAGAGCGTTGGGTAGAACACCCTGAAAAGTTTTGCCTCAGATGTGAGAAAAAAATTAGCCCTAGGTCAAATGCTGCTCTGGTCCCACCTGACAAAGCTTAAAAGGCAAGACTTGAAAGGATCAAACTGTTTCCAGATAACTTATTCCAGAAAATTCAAGAATATTTATAGGAATAGAAAAATATCCTGCATCCAACAGGGCAAAATTCACATCAGTCATCCAATCAAAAATTACCAGATATGTAAAGGAGAATTACTATTTTACTATTTTAAAAATCATTTTCTTGGGGTTTTACTGAATCTTAAATTTTCCTTAAAAAAAACCCTGTAATTTTTATCATTTACACTCTGTGTGTTAATCTCAAAATCCCTCATCTACATAATTGAAATGCTATTCCCTATATGAAATATTAACACTTCAAAGACAAACAGCATAGTGGTTAAAAGCACAACCTTTAGAGGCAGTTAAACCAGGCTCTGAATAAATTCTTTATTCTTAACTTATCCCTGTGTTCCTGGGCAAGCCACTGAACCTGAGTTTTAGTTTACCTATCTATAAAACGGTATTGATAATATTTGCTTCACAGGACTTCTGTAAGAAATATACCAAAGTTGACACCTAATAAATAGTAACTATCATGCCATAATTATCACATTATAAGGAAAGTTTAGAAAAGTTAGTACATACTCAAACATTCACTGAGCAATAAGCAATCATATGCTAGTTAATATGCAGGCACTAAGAATACAATGAAAAAAAGGATACTGTTGAGAGGACCTTATGTTGAATCTGCATTTAGAAGTTCATCTCCTTCACATTCTATTTCTTAATTTCTAAGTAAGGCAATTATTTTAAGTTCCTCCTATAAAAATTAAGGGTGCAACGACATGGTATCATGCTGAGCAAAATAAGTCAATTAGAGAAAGACAATTATCATATGATCTCTCTGATATGAGGAACTTGAGGGGCAGGGTGGGGGGTCGTGTGGGGTAGGGAGGGAACAATAATGAAACAAGATGGGATGGTGAAGGAGACCAAGCATAAGAGACTCCTAATCTCACAAAACAAACTGAGGGTTACTGGGGGGTGGGAGGGTAGGGATAGGGTGGATGGGTTATGGACATTGGGGAGGGTTTGTGCTTTGGTGAATGCTGTGAAAGATGTAAGCCTGATGATTCACAGACCTGTACCCCTGGGGCAAAGAATAAAAAAATAAAATAAAATAAAATTGAGGAAAAAAATAAAAAATAAAAAAATAAAAATTAAGGGTTGATTTTTTTTTCCCTTTGAAAGGAAAAATAAATTGTCAGGTTCAACCAATTAGGACATGTCTAAGAAATCCTGGAATCTGAAAAACATGGTAAAATTTAATTTAAAAGCAACCTACAATTCAACATTACCTTTCAAAATTATTCTCAAATTAGTAGGCTAAATTATATTCAGATATAAAACACACAAAATGGACCAATCTGTTATTATGATAATCTTTTCAGAAAGGCTTAGACGAACAGATGTAAGGAATTAAAACCAAGTTCAAGTTTGTATTTCATTTGCTCATTCCACTTAAATGACAGATGGCTTAAATATTAACCCGGGCGCCTGGGTGGCTCAGTGGGTTAAAGCCGCTGCCTTCGGCTCAGGTCATGATCCCAGGGTCCTGGGATCGAGGCCCACATCGGGCTCTCTGCTCGGCGGGGAGCCTGCTTCCTCCTCTCTCCTCTCTCTCTGCCTGCCTCTCTGCCTACTTGTAATCTCTCTCTCTGTATCAAATGAATAAATAAAAAAATTAAAAAAAAAATATTAACCCTATTAACAAGACATTTGCATATTCATTATGAATCTGATTGTATTACTTCATAACTCCATGACTTCATTTTATTAATTTTACTGTAAGGCTGCCCATTTCATGCAAGGTCTTCTAAACCCTTGCCTCTTCAAGTGTGGTCCTAGAACCAGCAGCATCAGCATCACCTGGGAACTTGCTAGAACTAGAGTTTTATTTCTCATACCAGACCTACTGAGTCAGAATTTGCATTAGAAAAGAATCCCCATGTGATTTCTGTGCACAATGAAGTCTGACTAGCATAGTTCTAAACCACTGATTTTTTTTCACTTTTTTTTTTACAGTATTATAAAAAATTTATTTGCTTCCGAACTGTTGATTAACTTATCTCCAGATACTTTTCATAATAATTCAATTCAGACAAATAAACCAAATAGATATACATATATTAGATATTCTATATATAATATTTATGTCTCAGATTTGACCTCCCCTCTTAACCAGGATTTCAAGTCTTAGAAGAATTGTTGTACTATCCATATTTTCTCTTGAATCAACATTTTTGTGGCCACTAGCACATGTGGCCATTGTGACAAAGTCTCTGTAATTAAATAACTATACAGAAAAATACCTGATCAGTTCTTCCTATAATTTCAGGAAAAAAAAATTAAAAAACTCAAAGTAGTTTAAACCAAGGTTCAACTTGAAAGTTCCCTAGGGAAAAAATGACCAGAATGACTCTATCCTCCACAATAATATATTTTTATGCTTTACCTAACATATATTTTTTACTGAAGGTACCACATATTTTTAAAATAAGAAATTCACATGGGACTTAGTACAGTTCTTTAGATGGCTCACCTTTTATTATTACTATTGCACAATAGTCACATAAAATAGAACAAATCTTGTTTTCTCTTTCGTTTTACCAAAAAGAAAAATGACAGACCTAGGCTGAAACTGATCACAGCAGGTAGGATGCTTCAGCACAGATTCAAAGGAAGGTACAAATGTTCAGTTTTCAAAAGCACTGCAAAAGCCAACTTCATCTCTTGTCACTGTAGCTGTGGCTTTATGCCAAACATTTGAAAACTGTTGAAAAGTGCCATTCCTCATAAGCAATTATGAAGAGCTTTGCAAAAAGAAGAGAAAAATAACTATAATAACAATGAACTCCTTACAATAGCCAAATGTCCATGGCCTCTGGTTGCAGGATAAGAATCCGAGAGTTACCCATATGCATCCAATGAGCCAATGCACCCAACATAAATGCCTTAGGAGAAAGGGTTTGAAGGGGTTAAGAAAAAGTATGAAGGAAAGTGTTGGGCAGTCTCAGAAATTAAATACTCTTCAAACCTCCCCAGTTTTTTATAAGACACAATTATAGATCAGTCATCCTTCAATTTAACTTTATTCACCCTTTTTTGCATTTGCAGCCTATATAATTTCTCCATTCTGCAAGAATACAATGAGGCACTGAATGCCTTTTTAATGGTTCTAGATATACCGATTTCAAACTTTAAGTAGTCCCATACCTCAAGTATTTGAAGATTTGGTGAACAGTTCATTATGCCCCATCCCTACCGTCATCTACAGCCAAGCCTCTCAGAAGAATTGTTTACACATGGTGGCTCCGCTCCCTCACCACCAGTCACCCTTCAGCCCACCTCGTCTGGCTTCCATCACTTCACTCCACTGGAATTTCTCTTGGTAAATACCGTAAGGACCTTCATGTTGCCAAATTCAATAGACATCCCGTAGTCATCATTTTCTTCACTTTGCAGCATCATTCAACAAAGTTCACTGTTCTCTCCATCTTAAAATAACTGCTTAAGTTATTTTAGTTTTGACGCTTTCTCCTGGGTGCCTCCCCAACTCCCTGTCCCCTGTCAATCTTCTTTAGGGACTCTGTCCCCTCTACCTAACCTACAAATGTTGGGCCATGATGGGACTCAGTCCTGGTATCTCGTGTATTCTCTTAACTATAAATTTCCCCTTCATGCTGATGACACATTCATCCCCAGCCCACATCTTTCTTCTATACCAGTATACCCAACTACCTACTCAACACCTCTACCTGAATGCTTCACAAACACATTTAAACTCAATACATCCAAAACTGAAGCCTTGGATCTTTCTCTCACTGTTCCTCCTCCAATGCTTTCCATTCCCCAAACATCTACCCAGTTGCTCCTGCTAGAAGCTCAGAAGTTCTTTACTCCCACCATCCATATCCAATCAACCTCCACATTCTATCATTTTGGCCTCCAAAATATAGTTTTAATATGCCCGATTTCTGTATCCCTACTGCCATCCTCTCCAAACCAGCCCCACTCTGGTTGAAGCCATCATCATCATCACTTGCCTGCAACAACAGCATTCTTTTTCTTTTTTTAAGATTTTATTTATTTATTTGACAGAGAGAGACACAGCGAAAGAGGGAACACCAGCAGGAGTGGGAGAGGGAGAAGTAGGCTTTCCCACAGAGCAGGGAGCCCGACGGACTCCCAGGACCCTGGGATCATGACCTGAGCCGAAGGCACACGCTTAACAACTGAGCCACCCAGGCGCCCCGCAACAACAGCATTCTAAGGGTTCTTCCTGAATCTTCTCATATTCCCCTTCAACTCCGTCTTCAGACTTCAGCCAGAGTGATCTTTCCAATATGAAAATACTACTTAAAATCCTTCAGTGGCTTCCAACTGGCTTTAGGATAATGTTCACAAGGCACCTGTTTACCTCTCCACATAATCTCACCTTATGCTATCACTCCCTTTGTTCTCTAAGTACCAGCTTTATTCTTTTTCTTTATACATTACACGTGCTGAGGTTTTCCAGGTGTAAGGCCTTTGCACATGCTGCAAACGCTACCTGAAATATTTGTTCTTTTACTCTTCTACCCTCTGCTGCCCAAACCACACTAACATACACGTGCACAGGCATAATCCAAAATTTCAGGGTCCACATCCAACAGTCAAACCAGACCAAAAGGAACTGGATGACTAGCAACTCTTGGCATTAAAACATACCACCACCACAACAAAATAACAGCAAACCCTTCTATAATTTTACCAGGGCTGTTTGAAGTAATTTATACACATTAACTTATTCACTGCTCACAACCACCCTGTGAAGGGGATACTATTTTTACCTCTATTTTAAGGTAAGTTAAATAAGGTACAGAGAGGATCAATAACTCAACCCAAGTCAGAGAAACTCAGTAGCAAAGCAAGGATTCAAATTTAGTCCTCCTTCTGTGTGAGTGTTAGCCCCTAGCATGACAACTTGGTCATGGACTACTCAACCCTTCCTTCCACATAAGGGTATGGAACTGGTTTAAATAATTACAAAGTTATTTAGCTAAAACTATGCCCTTCACTAGGCTGAAAACATAAATGAGGGTAGGGACCATTTCTATCTTGTTCACTGACATATCCCCAGCACCCCAAATCAAGTCTAACACGTAAATGCTGCTCAATAATCAATCTGTCGAACACAGGACTACGGCCTTGTGTAATTATTTTGAGACTGTACTGGCTCCAATTATGAGATTACATGAATATGTTTCCTGTTAGCTCCTGGCTGGCCAGTCGTGTCAGTGCCGCAGTGTCCCCTCCTCCCGCCTGGGTGGCATTTGGGGGACGAGGCCCAGTGTGGCTGCCGGCCCCCGTCTTCCCTCTCCCCCCAGGGGCTGCGCACAGGCGGCCTTTCCTGCCCTCAGAACTCACCTTCCACGTGGTGGAAGACGCTGCCCCGGCTTCCTGACCAGGCCCAGGCGGCTCTCCGGTGCCCAAGGGCATGAAGCGGCCATACCGCTGTAGAGGCCACTGAGCCGCTCCTCCTCCCGGCAGCGCGAGGCCGGCCTGGTCTTTTCCCGCCTCCGCCATGTCCGGCTTCAGGACGCGCGGAGCGGGTGGGCCCCTGCCAATCCGCGCAACCAACCAATCAGGAAGCGAGATGGCCCAAGGCCCACCTTCCCCGCAAGTGGAAGCCAATGGACGTACCCCGAAGACACGTGTAGGACCCCGTGCGCCTTCTCCTGTTGGTGGGCGAAGTGGAGATAATAACTTCCACCTGGAAGTGGGGCTGTGACTCTTGTGGGTGGTAGTTGGCTTCACCTCTGCAGCACTGGGGCCCTCACCTTCCCTCAGGCAGCCCAAGTCACGGTCCAGCCGCTCTAACTTGGACATTTCTGAAAGCTGGCTGACTCCCTGTAACTTCTATGCCCTGGGACTAAGCCAGCTCTCCGAGGCTGTGTGGATAGTGTGTTTCCCTTACAGCAGCCTTTCAAACAGCCCGCCCCAAACCCATCACAACACAGGATCAATTCCACCCGCCATTCAGAAAGTGAGGCTATTTTCTCTTTATCCTGTGGCCCTCTGGACATACTCCAGACCGTCAAGTTCTTGCCCCAAGAGAGGAGCAATTGGGTGGGATGCTGGCTATAAAAGGTGTGCCCCAGTCAAGCAGCAGGTGCAACTAAATGACAGGTCTGGGTGATTTATAGTCGACAAAGCACTTCTACATCTGTTATTTCATTTGTCCTCCCAACAACCTTGTGAATTAAAGAAGCAAAACAGATATTCCTGCCCCCCTTGAATAAAAGGGAGGCAAAATAAGGTCCTGAGGGTTAAAGCGATTTCTCCAAGGTTACACAGCCAGGGCAAAAGTATGGTCTCCACAATCTCTCCAAGTGTCTGCCCCACTCATGAAGAATTTAGGTATACATTGGCTCTGTGTCAAACCAGATGCAGAGTATACAGAGGATGGAGACTATGTTAACCAAACACAGAAAATAGAGTTATAATGCAAATAAATTTTAAAACTAAATGTCAAAAGGTAGTAAATGCATAGACAGTGTTTAGATAGGTAGTAGTTTATTCACTCTACAAAGCACTGATTAAATATCCACAGTGTGTAATTACACTGGTCAATACAGGGGTTACAGAAATGGGTAAGACATGTATCTAGCCTTCTAGGAGCTCATGCGTCCAGCCTTCTAGGATCTTATAAGGAAGACAATGAGAGGTACCCATGATACCTGACAGTTACTGCCACGTAAAAGGTACAAACCATGTACTCTAAGAATTCAGATAAAGAGTGGTAGTGGCATTTCAGTGTGAACTTGAAGGGTGAGAAAAAGTTACCCAAGGGAATATAGAAGAAACTGATACTCCATATGGAGGACAGGTTGAGGAGCAGAGTTTTAGAGATGAAGATAATGACATAACCAGCCAGAGTGGAAGGTGTTTCAAGGTAGGTGAGGCCTCACTGGGCAAAAGATGAATTAACAGCAGCTAAGGAAAGTGAATTTTACTTGGTAGGTGATAAGGAGCATGGAAAATGTGTGGAGGGGAGTGACACTGTTGTAACAGTGGTCTAGGCAGGTTAATCTTTCAGGGGCACACAGAACAAACTGCATTCAAGGCAGAGGATAAATGTTACTTATCTTTCCATTTCAGATTTCAGAAACTGCTTCTGAAGGTCCCTAAAGGACACAACACTACTGCATTTAATATAGTAGTAAAGAGTTAGGAACTTGGTATGGGTCCCAGTTCCACCACTTGCCAGCTGTGTGACCTTGGGGAAGTCACTTAACCTCTCTGTAAAATAGCGTTAGCAAATACCCATCTTAAAGGGCCAGAGGAAGGATAAAATAAGAACATATGAGGGAAAATACTTCGTCAATTACAAAGCGGTACACATGTTGGTGCTTTCTATTCACAGTGTTAAAGTGACTTTCTATGGGCTCCCTGTGGGCAGGAGGATGGGAATGGGAGCCTGACATTTGGTCTCAGAGGCGCTCACCTTCCAGGTCCAAGGCTGTGGATGCTGTCAGACACCCTTCACAGGAACAGATGGTGCTCACAGTTGGGACCCTGTCAGTGCCCAAGGACACCCAGGGCCCTGCTGGGTTCCCACCTGCAAGCTCCCTTCCTAGACAATGCACCTGTGCTTGAGCTTCTGGGGCCACCAGTGTCTGCCAAGAACAGATCACGTCTGCAAAGGGAGATATGAGAAAGCCACAGCACAATGCACAGAGGCTTTTAAAAACTTATGATATTAACAAATGTGATTTGAGCATTCAAAAGGTCCCAGAGGCTATACTTGGTGCTGGGGAGACAGTAGGGATCAAACTAGGTACAGCTTCTACCCTCCTGAAGTTTATAGTCTAGCAGGAGGGTGGAGAGAGTGGGGAAGAGGGTCCAGAACACTGAGCAAATTTCTCCATATTTTTAATGGTCATGGTATTTTATTTCTTTCTTTTTTTGAGATTTTATTTATTTATGATAAAGATAAGAAGAGAAGAAATATAAGCACTGGGGAGCTGGAGAAGGAAAAGCAGGCTCCCCACTGAGCAGGGAACCCGATATGGGGCTCCATCTCTAGACACTGGGATCATGACCTGAGCTGAAGGCAGACACTTAAGGACTGAACCACCCAGGAGCCCCTGTATTTTCTTTTTTAAAGATAAATCTAGGGTGCCTGGGTGGCTCAGTGGGTTAAAGCCTCTGCCTTCAGCTCAGGTCATGATCTCAGGCGGGGAGCCTGCTTCCTCCTCTCTCTCTGCCTGCCTCTCAGCCTACTTGTGATCTCTCTCTTTCTCTATCAAATAAATAAATAAAATCTTAAAAAAAAAGATAAATCTATAGTATGTATTAAGATACAATTTTACACAATAAAATCATAGGTATTATAAGCAAGTTTTGACACCCCTATACACTCATATAATCACCATCTGAAACAAGACATAAAACATTTCCAAAAGGCCCAAGTTCTCTTAGGAATATCTTGTTCCTGTCGCTCTCCAACTCCCAAAGGCAAGCATTGATCTGATTTTTATCACTATAGCTTGGCTTTTCCTGTTCCTGCCCTTAATATATATAAAACCATACAGAATGTACCCTTTTATATGTGCTTCCTTTGGTCGGTATAATTTTGTCTTTTATCTTCATCGCATGTTGGATGTGTATTAGTAGTTCATCCTTTTTTAGTGTTCAGTAGCATTCTATTGTATGATTGTATTGTAATTTATTCCTCACCTGTCAATGGTCATTTGGGTTGTTCTCTGTATTTTGTTAAAAACTGTTATGAACATTTTGGTACCAGTTTTTTTGTTGTTGTTGATTTATCTTCAGTCTATACCTAGGAGTGAAATTGCTATATTCTAGAGAGACATGTTTTAACGTATAAAAACCTGCAAAGGAGTATGTGGCAGTAATTCTTGTATCATTTGGCACTTCTACCGGCAACATCTGAGAGGTCCAGTTGTCCTTGTTGACATTTGCTTTGTCAAATCCTTTTAGTTTAGCAACTGTAGTGGACTTATTGTGGTGTCTCATTGTGGTTTTAATTTGCATTTCTCTGATGATGAATAATATTGAGCCCCATTTCCGATGTCTTACTGGCCATTTTTATATCTTATTTTATGAAGCGTCTATTCAAATCTTCTGCCATTATTCATTTGTAAGAGTTCTTTACCTATTCTGAATATAAGTCTTTTGTCAGATATATGCGTTAAAAACATTCTGTGACTTGCCTTTTCAGTTCCTTAATAATGTTTTGCAAAGAGCAGAATTACTTAATTCTGCCTGGAGTCCAATTTAGTAATCTTTCAGATTTTTTTTTTTTTAGTGTTTTTTGTGTCCTAAGAAATCTTGGCCTATGCTAAGGTTGAACAGATATTTTTCTGTTTTCTTCTAGAAATATTATGGTTCCAATTTTTACATCTGGGCACATGACCCTTCTTTCATTAAATTGTTTATAGGAAATGAAATAGGACTTAAGGTTTATTTTTTCCCCATACAATTAATGTTACATGGGAACAACTGTCTACCAATGACTGCTGAAAATTGGCATATAAATACCCCAATTTCCTCACTCCTCAGGTGGGATAACTCTGAGATTTGTGTAATACCCTATTTCCCAGAGTTCACCCATGGGATTAGGCTCCAGTTACCCATGATATAACTTGCTTCATAATGCTTCTGGTTTTGGCTCACTTCCATTCGCTGTCTCCCTCCCCAACCACTGTTCCCTGGAATCACCTCTCAGATAAATTACTTGTATGAATCTTTGTCCCAGGGTCTGCTTCTGAGGAAAGGAACCCAAATTAAGACAGTGACAAACAAGGCAGATAGTTCCCCTGCCTTCTTGTATTGGGCTACAATACAGTTGCGTGCAAAAAGGTAGTAAAAAGGCAGTAAGATGAAGGAGAAAAAGTCACTCTCACGTCCAAGGCAGGCCCTCTAATGCCATGCTGATCAGCAGGAGTAGAACAATAGCATTTGTGATTGAGATTAATGAATGACAGGTGACTATGAGCTAGCACATCTCCCTCCCTTTTTAGAGGCTATTATCTGTTTGGGTTTTTTAAAGATTTTATTTATTTATTTGACAGAGAGAGACACAGCAAGAGAGGGAACACAAACAGGGGGAGTGGGAGAGGGAGAAGCAGGCTTCCTGCCAAACAGGGAGCCCAACGAGATCATGACCTGAGCTGAAGGCAGTCACTTAACCAACTGAGTCACCCAGGTGCTCCAACTATTACCTGTTTTATACAAAAAAACCCAAAAAGAAAACAAAACAAAAAAACCATCAACAATAACAACAACAAAACCTAGCCCCTAAAGTGAAAAAAGTTTCTTTCATTGAACATTTTTGATCCCAAATTCTTTTACTGTGCAACTCTTATGTTGCAAGTGGCACAAATGACAAAGAGATATTGGCTGCATGAGTAGTCAACATCGTTGCTGGCAGGCTGCAGGGCTGGCTTTGAAATCCTAGCACATCCCTTTCAAAGCAGACCAGGGACCCCATACATTCAGTCAAGCAGAGGAAATGATGCCTTCAGTCTCCTTGGGTCTGGCTCCTAGACAGAGAATTATACACCTTTACTCTGCCTGCCATGTCCCTCAGCAACAGCTCTGGGGACTACACGGAGTAACTGGGAACTGCAGGGCACTGCGGACGGCTATGGGGTTTCCCAGAAAAGCCGTTCGCGTCAGTCGGGCCAGATCAGTCTTCATGATGTCAGACCTGGGGATGCTGTGTGAGGATGGCATGTTTCCACGGAACTCTACACTCCCTGCTAGAAAGCAATTATTTTCAAGTGCCTACTCTGTATCTTTCACATGCAAAAACAAACTGTTCCATTCCAGATAATTCAAGGGATTTCAGTGTGACTGGGCACAGACAATCCCAACCTATCCACAGGCTGCTGGTCGTTAGGACAGCACAAGGAAAGATTAACAGTGACTTGTTCTATTTATTACAAGCACAGAGAATGATAAGGTGGTCAGAAATGTTTGCCAGCTGGTAAATTAGGGGGCACATTTTACGAAGGTTAGTTAGAGTCAAAAATAGGAACTTGGAGCAAATCCTAAAGAAAGATTGTGAATTCATACCTCAGAGAGATGGAGTATATTTCACTTATGTTGGAGTCCAGAATTCCTGGCACATGGTAGGTTCTCAATTTCTGTTAACGAAAAGATTGCAAATTTAATCTGAGAGAGTGAAAGTGATAATTTAAAAGTCATTTTGAGGGTATAAAGGACTAACATGAGGGAAATGGTTAATGACTCCTTTCCTGCCCTTCTCTTCACATGAGTTGGAACAAGAAGAAACACCTTTGGCCATGTCATAAAGAATTGTAGCAAAAGCCAAAGAAGACATTTTTACATCTCAAACTCCTAATCTCACAGCTGGTATATTTGGGAAATGTATCACCTTAAAGCCTACAAATATATAGTCAAATATAGGAGCATAGACAGGAAGAGAACCTTGAAGTCTCTCCCAATTTGATGCATTGTTTATTCCATTGTTTGTTGCCTAACTCGGGGTGGGGGAGGGGTTAGGCTCTATCTAGTGAGGTTGTGATATTTGCAAATTACACCCCAGAGGACATATAGGAGCATGGAGCATCGTAAAAACACTTTGCGTTGAAGGGTGACTCAGCAGAAGCATCTCTGAGGTTGTTGTTGGGAATATGTTGAATAATTGAGCCTGCACCCATTGTGACTGCCCCTCCAGCAGAAGCTAGGTGAGGACCGGCAGAGGCTGGGAGGGCAAAGTTGTAGGGGACCCCAGGGATCAGGGATCGGTCAGGGCTGCTTGGCCTGTTTCCTCACACAAAAAGCTTCAGCTCTGAGTGCACCACAGAATGCTCCCAAATGAAAATCTTTCCCCAGGGGGTAATTCTAACAATAAATTGTGAGACTTAGAGGAAGAGTGATTTTTTTTTTCTGGGTGGTCACGTGAGCTTATCTAATTTGTTCATTCATTTATTCAGCAAGTATTGGTTGGGCTTGCTCTGTTCTGGACACTAAGCCAGGTGATAGAGAAAAAAATGTGAATAGGACACACTCACTCCCCTTCTTGAAAGTGGTTTTTGGCCTGGCAGTGGTGATGTAGGAAAAAAGACGTTAGGGTTCGAAACCGACAGCCAGGAAAAAATTCTTGAGATGTCTTTGGTGCAAAAAGGTGATTTTACTAAAACACGGGGACAGGACCCATGGGCAGAAAGAGCTGCACCGGGGTCATGAGGAGTGGCCCATTATATATTTTCACATTGGGAGGGGGTTAGGGATAGTGTAAGTCTCCAAGGAGTTTTAGGAGCAGGGTCTTCAGGATCTTGAGGGGGGCTAGCTATTGTGGGGGAAAATGTCGTTTATTAACCATCTAATAAATCCTTAGTCATGAGACCCTTCAGATGTGTATTGGTGGACCATATGCTTGGGGGATGGTTGCCAACATGTATCTTGAGATCTTTAGAGATAAAGGAAGTTTCCAAAGGAATTTTTATATGTTAAAGTAGACTTAAAGGATCCTGGACCGGGAGGAGGGTGGGCTAGGATTGCCTTTTGCCCTTCGCAAAGTATTAACATTGAGGCAGTTGAGTCCCTAGAGGAATGTCACTCTGCCTGTTTCAAGGACTTGTCAATGGGCTGCGGGTAGTAAGGAAATTTAATATTTTTTCTTCGACCTTTGTTTCCCACATCAGTGGGACAGACACAAGTACAAATAATTTGCAATGTAATATGAAAGATTCTCACTGAACATACTGACCTGGTATTGCGTTAATGCAAAGAAAGAATGATACATTCAAACGGGAGCAGTTAGGAGGGTTTGCAGGGAGGTGTCTTATGGTGAAATTCACATAACATAAAATTCATGATTTTAACCGTTTTAAAGTATACAATTCAGTGGCATTTAGTACATTTACAATGTTATGTAACCATCACCACCACTATCTAGTTCTGGACCATCTTCATTACCCCAAAGGGAAATCCCATACCCATTAGTAGTCACTCCTCATTTCCCCCTCCCCCAGCTCCTAGAAACCATCCATCTGCTTTGTATCTCAACGGATTTGCCTATCATGGATATTTCATGTAAATGGAATAATGCAATATATGGTCTCTCTTCTTTGGCTTCTTTTACTTAGCATAGTGTTTTCAAGGTTCATCTATGTAATAGCCTGTAGCAGTACTTCATTCTTTTTCATGGTTGGCTAGTATTACATTTCATAGATATACCACATTTTGTTTACCATTCACTGGTTGATGGCTATTTGGGTTGTTTCCACCTGGATGGGGACTCTTGAACTGTGCTTTTTTTATTTCAGAATAAAAATGCTTTGCTGATAAAACAAAGCACTACAGACTTCCAGACAACATAGTAAATAAAGTTCAGTTCTCGGTGACGTCTCCCATCTCCAGACACAGAAATGACAGGTCAAATAGAAGAGATAACCAAAAAGATATAGCTGGAATGAAGGACAAGGCAAGCCTCTCTGGGAACAGAAGTCCACAAAGGTAAGCAAGGATGAAGCCAGGGGCAGGCCGGGCTCCAGTCCTGGACCCAGAAAACGGCAATGGGAGACTGACTCCATCAGAGAAACCGGAACAAAACAGCTCCACACAAGGCACAGAATACAGTCAGGTTCCCTGCATGCCACCAGGAACTAGAGTGGGGTGCCCCTCCTTTGAAGGGGGTTCAGAAAGCTTCTACTCTGATGCTTGGTGTAAATGTTTCCAGGAAAATCAGGACCCTCTGAGGCAGATGGACGGACACAGCCTCACAAGCAGGACCTGAACCAAGTCTCCTGCAGGCTCTGAGACTGGATATCCCCAACGTTGCTGCAGGGGAAGCATGCTAAGAAACCTTGTAAGGCTGGGCTAGGGCCTGCAGAGGTCAGGGGAAAGCACCAGTACACCCAACACACTACTAGAAAGTAAGAGAAAGATGAAGAAGCAGAAAGCTTCCTACTTAAAATGAACTTGAAAGTCGAAAATCCAAAATCCACGAGTAAATATAATCCTAGGAAAGTCAGCAAAAGCCACAACAAGAACACAAATTCACTTCTGACAACACTAATTGTACAGAAAAGACTAATAAAAATGCTTTAAAATGAGTGATACTATTACAACCTGCAACAACATGGATAAATAATGTAATATTTACCAAAAAAAGCCAGAACAAGAGTACAAAACATACGCTTACATTGGTATGAAAAAAGAGATAAACTCATCTATGAGGTTAGAAGTCAGGATAGTGGTTCCTCTTGGAAGAAGGCCCAAGGGAGAGGCTGGAAATGTTATGTTTTTGACTTGGGTACTTGCTACATGAATGCCTTCACTTTGTGAAAAGTCATTATGTTATACATATACTTAATCTTCCTTATTTGCAGATTTTGTACTTGTGAATTTGCCTACTCACGAAAAATGTATTTGTGACCCCAAAATCAATACATATGCCCTTCGGGGTCATTCACAGACATTAGGGCAGTAAAGGGGGAAATTCTGAGTCATCAGATGCTTAGGGTCTCATCTGAGGTCGCACAAGGCAACATATGGCCTTCTTGTTTCAGTTCTTGTATTGTAAACGAGTATCCTTTTTGTAATCTACCTAGTGCCACGTTTTTGGTTTTTCTTGGTTTTTTTTTTTTTTTGCATCTTTTGTGCTTTTTGTTAGTGAGTTAGCCATCTGAAATGGACCCCAAGCATAATTCTGGAGTACTGGCTAACCTTCCTAAGCCCAGGAAGCTGTGATATGCCTTATGACAAAATAGATGTGTTAGATAAGCTTCCTTTAGACAGGAGTTATAGTGCTGTTGGCCATGAATTTTGTGTTAATGGACCAACAATATATAAGTGTGTGTGTGTGTCTGTGTATATATATATATATATATATATATATATAGAGAGAGAGAGAGAGAGAGAGAGAGAGAGAGTATATGTAATATATAATACACATATATATACATACATATATATGATATATATAAGTAAGGTATCATTAAGCCGAAAAACACACACTAAACAAAGTTATGTGTTGATTGGTTTATGAAATATCTCCATAGGCTCTCAGGAGCCTAACCCTGTATTTTCTCTAGAAGCAATAGTTTGGTTGGTATTCACTAATTTTATGTTCCATTTAAGCAATGAATGCATTTTTTAAAAGATTTATTTATTTATTTATTTATTTATTTATTTATTTGAGAGAGAGAGAGAGAGAGCTGGGGGAGAGGCAGAGGGAGAGGGAGAAGCAGACTCCCTGCTGAGCAGAGAGCCTGACCCAGGGCTTAATCCCAGCACCTGGAAATCATGACCCAAGGTGAAGGCAGACGCTTAACTGACTGAGCCACCCAGGTGCCCTGCAATAAATGCATTTTTAATATAATAACAACTAAGAGAGTTTATACTTCCAGACACTCTCTAAAGTAATTGTTAGAGGATGCATTTAATGACAGCACAGAAACTTGTTTAAAATGTAGAGGAATTTAGGGATTGACTGGAAAAACAATACTTTTTGTGTAAAAATGTAAAATGGAAATTCTAAAGAAGTATAATAAAATGAAGGATGAGACTTATTCAAAGAGTATTTAAATTATGATAATGTCCGAAGGTAGGACTGAAATATTTAATAACTTTAGTTTTATTAGAAAAGAGAAATTGTGTATATGTTCAAAAAATTAGAGAAATTACTAAAAAATAGAAGTACATTCTATAGCTGTCAAAGGAGTAGACTAGAACATGAAAATAGGGATACAGAAAAATCTACAACAGAAAGAAAGAATAAAGAAAAAATGGTAAACACAAATCCTCTTAAGCTGGTATTGAAAATTCAGATAGGCACATATTCATGAAAATGTAAATAGATTACACACTTATTAAAAATATGCATTATCTGGAGCACCTGGGTGGCTCAGCTGGTTGGATATCCAACTCTTGATTTCAGCTCAGGTCGTGATCTCAGGGTCATGAGACCAAGCCCCAGATGGGACTCCACACTGAGCCGGGGGTCTGCTTGAGATTCTCTCTCTCCCTCTCCCCTGCCCCTCCCCCACTTGCTCTCTCTCAAATAAGTAAATAAATCTTTAAAAAAGGGTGCATTATCAGATTGGATTTTTAAAAAATCTAGCTATATGCTAGAATTAATTATATAAAGTTAGAATGATAAAATTATCAATTAGAAGAACAGTAGACTATGAAACATTCAAATTATCAGATGAAAACACCATACTAGCAGGGATACACATATATCTCAGAAAAGTAACCAGAGATTATAAAGCGAAGCATCAATACAGTAAGATAACAAAAAAAGCATTAAAAACAAAGGAATAACTTAAAAGACCAAATGTACTGTCATATTAATTAATGTAGATTATTAACTCACTTGGAAAAAAAATATTCTGATCTCAAAGCAAAGTGGAGGAGAGATTTCAACAAGTTTCTGAAGAAAGAAAACTACATAAAGAAGGGTAATTGATAGAGTAGGATAAGGGAATTTGTATCCTGGAGCATACCAGGAGTCACAATACAGCCTAGAAGAAAGCCAACGTGCGCACAGAGATGGCATGTTTCTCCAGAGGGCAGGAGTACAATGTAGAGAGGCAACAGATGGATTAATTGAATACCTATGAATGGAACAGCTCCTCACAACTTGAATGTAAAGCATCTAGCCACAGGGCATCTCTCCATGGGCAGAGGGTTCTTTCCTAGAGAACTGAATAATTTCTATTTATCTGGCATTTGGGGCCACTCATAGTAAAAGTACACTTCCTATATGATAACATAAGACAAAGTTCACCAATTCTAAAGTCTAATCCAGTATACATCTCCAAACAGCTTTTTAATGCCTCACTCTTAAATAAAAACCAACAATATTATCAGATAGTTGAGAAAAATTTCCACCATAAAAAAGAGACTATAAGAAAGGATAAGTGCCCCCAGAGAAAAAAAGAGAATGTGGAGAAAGAGAAGAAAAATAATAATTAAAATCTGCAGAGAGACATGAAAAGCTAGTGTGCGTATAAAACAAGAACATGTCGCTATGAAAAAAGAAGCAATTAGAGAAAAGAGAGTGCTCTCAGAAAATAAAACACAAGGTGGATAAATATAAAAGAAGGTACAAGAGTTGGAAAATAAATCTGAGGAACTCTCAGAAAGTGGGACAAAAAGGCAAAGAGACAGAGCATATGAAAGAAAAGATAAGGACAATCTGGGAATTCCAATGGGATCCTGCTCAGTCATTCAGACATGTGTTCAACCTAGAAATGTGAGAGAGTTAACATCCCATAGGGCCACCCTTGACCAATGGAAGTTGCAAGCCCAGGAATAAATGTGCTCATCTTTTATCCCTGGGGCAAACAATTCTATGGTGCTTTCCATAGGGTTCCAAAAGAAATCTCTAGTAGGATAGAGCCCCACTAGAGTTGTCTACAGTGGTGACTGGTTAGATACGCATTCTTGGATTGGTTTTTCCTTCTTCCCTCTTTCCCACTTCCCCCTCTCCCCACATCTATCTCCCTGGGATCACTTCCCCAAATAAACAACATGCATGCAAAACCTTGTGTTTCTTCTGCCTTTGGAAGGCTATGACATAAAAGATTCCTAAATTTTTTATGATTTTGAAAGATCCTTCTTTATTCTTTTATATGTTTCCATGTGACCATGTGTAAGTTTTTCTCTAGGGTGTAAGCCTAAAAGTAGAATTACTCAGTCACATAATGTGTCCATTTCCAACTTCATTAGAAATTGCCAAGTTACTTGCAAAAAAGATTTTTTCCTTTGTGTTTTGTAATTTTTTATGTCTTAAGAGATCCTTCTTTTCATGGAGGTTCATGACATTTATTTATTATCCCTTTTCATAGTTTTAAAATTTGGTTTCATATTTAGGTCTTTAATACATCTGCAATTTATTTTCATCATGGTGTGAGGAATCAGTGTTTTTGACCTAACAAGCATTGAGAAGATTTTCTTTGCTTTAAAAAATGCTTCTTGCCCAGATGTCTTGGCATTTTACATAATGCACATTTGTCAGACCTAGAAATGGCAGAAAGGTAGCAAAGGAGGGGGAAAAATATGAAGAAAGCAGGGATAGCAGAGGAATTTCACAATTCCTTCAAATGTGAGTACCAAGACCTTCTTTGTGTAAAGCAATCATACAAAACCACTTTAAAAACGTTTATAGTAGGCCTCAGTTGTTTACCGTGGCACTTTAGTGAATATTTTTGTCCCCATTAGTCAGTTGAAATATACCCAGAGAGAAGGAGACAAACCATAAGAGACTCTTAATCTCACAAAACAAACTGAGGGTTACTGGGGGGTGGGAGGGTAGGGATAGGGTGGTTGGGTTATGGACATTGTGGAGGGTTTATGCTATGGTGAGTGCTGTGAAAGGTGTAAGCCTGATGATTCACAGACCTGTACCTCTGGGACAAATAAAAAAAGAAAAGAAATATACCCAGAAAAATTGTGAAAACTATGAGAAAAGTAGTAGCTTTAGTATGGATGAAACATGATGAAAAAAGGGAGGTCTGCAGCAAGAAAATCACATTTCCAAGACTAAGCTAAGAGTATGGGGATTTTCTGCTATTTTGGAATAGCTCTGTACCCTATATTCATCTGTTCATTTATTCATTCATTCAACAAACATGTATTCGGCACCTACTACATTCTAACGACTGTCTTAAGTGCATGGGAGCTATAAAGAGGAGCAGGTTCTTCTTGCCTTCAATGAGTTCCTTTCTAGGCAAAAAACCACAAATATATAAGGAAATAAATTTTTGTTCTATGTGATCAACATATCTAATTTTGTATGGATACCATAGAAACTAGGTACTGAGCAAGGAGGAATGAAGTATCAATGTTGGGGAAGAGGAGGAGATCAAGGATGTTCCTAGAGAATCCAACATGAGTGGGATTATTCAAACATGAATAGTACTCACCAGGTAGGTGAGGGGTGAACAGGAAGAGCCTTTGAAGGACATTGCAATTGGAGGTAGTAGAGAAATCAGTCATGAGAGGCAATTGTGCCTCTTGGTAGCAGGGAAAGGTTTGAAAATGTCACAGAAACAACCTCTGTTTCTCTTTTTCAAGATGAACTTGTCTTAATCCTGAAGAAAAGACACAATTTCAGCAAAGAAAGCACACATGGACTGAAATTTACCTTCTTTTGCGTGTATATCCAGATTCCTTTCATCCATCTAGTAAAATTCTTACCCAGATGTCTTGGCATTTTGCATAATGCACATTTGTGTGCCAGGTGCTAGAGATACATGAGGAATTCTTGTGAAAAGACAGGCATGTTTGTCGTGCACCTAAAATTAACACAATGTTGTATGTTAACTATACATCAAATTAAAAAAAAATTTTTTATTTTAAAAAATTTTTTTATTGTGTTATGTTAGTCACCATACATTACATCATTTGTTTTTGATGTAGTGTTCCATGATTCATTGTTTGCGTATAACACTCAGTGCTATATACAAAATGGAATATTACTCCATTTTTATTTTTTTTGAAGAGGTGGGCAGACAGAAACACAGATGCTGATAAGATAGGCTCTCCAAAGACAGTATACAGATTTTAATACTCAGGTCCTACCTGGGTAAAGGTAGCAACTGTTCTGCCTGGGAGAATCAGGGAAGAGATACCAAGTAAGTAGTCCTTGGTAAATAAAATAAAGAGCTGCCAGGCAGGGAAGTAGGAAGGAGGCCATTCCAGGGGAGGGTGCAGGATGTTATGTTAAAGGCCTGCTCATAATGGCTCTTCTAGAGGCACTGCCTCATCCATAGCACCGAGCTCAGAGAAGAGAAGTAAAGTCATGTTCTGAAGTATAGTGGCCACTGACTGGACCAGAGATGACCTCATGACAAGAAGGTGATGTCCTGGGATGCCTGGGTGGTTCAGATGGCTAAGTGTCTGTCTTTGGCTCAGGTCATGATCCCAGGAGCCTGGAACTGAGCCCTGCATGGAGTTCCCTGCTCAGTGGGGAGCCTGCTTCTCCCTCTCCCACTGCCATTCCCTCTGCCTAGGCTCTCTGGCTCTCGCTATCTCTCTGTCAAATAAATAAAATGTTAAAAAAAATCTTAAGAAAAAAAAAAGGAAGCTGTTGTCCTATGAAGCAGGTGGGCACAAAGGGCTTTACCCAATTAGGAAGCACTGGAAACTGAATTTAGCCAATCTGATTGGATCCCTCAAGAATTTAGAGAATACAGATTGGACTATCCAGTCGGTGAAGAAGGATGATGAAGCAGGTGCTCAGGGAACACAGGAGACCTGGTTAGAGCACCTGGCGCCTAGAGTCCCCTTAAGTCCTAGATAGCTTTTCTGATGCCAGATCCAGGCCACATGAGTTCTTATAATAAAGTTCCTTCCTTTCTTAAGTAGCCTCATAATTCCAGGTCCTGCAGCTGAGCCCTACACACCTGCCCACACATGTATACAGTATACAAAGTATTGGAGGGTGGGGTAGCATAGCTTGTAGAGGTTTAGAGCAACTTAGAGTGAGATATAAAAAAAGGTCATAAGATGGGGCACCTGGGTGACTCAGTTGGTTAGGCGGCTGCCTTCGGCTTGGGTCATGATCCCAGGGTCCTGGGATCGAGTCCTGCATCAGCTCCCTGCTCGGCAGAGAGTCTGCTTCTCCCTCTCCCTCTGCCTGCCACTCTGCCTACTTCTGCTCTCTATCTCTCTGTCAAATAAATAAATAAAATCTTTAAAAAAAAAAAAAGAAAGGTCATAAGAGTTGAAATTGACTGCATGCTTACTATGCCCCAGGAACTGTTTTACATACTTCACAAATATAAACTAATCTAATCCTTTTTTTTTTAAAGATTTTATTTATTCATTTGACACAGAGAGAGAGATTACAAGTAGGCAGAGAGGCAGGCAGAGAGAGAGGAGAGAGGAGGAAGCAGGCTCCCTGCCGAGCAGAGAGCCCGATGTGGGCCTCGATCCCAGGACCCTGGGATCATGACCTGAGCCGAAGGCAGCGGCTTTAACCCACTGAGCCACCCAGGCGCCCTAACTAATCTAATCCTTAAAAGAACCCCATGATGTATCCCCATTTTACGAATAAGGAAACCCAGGCACAGAGAGGTAAAACAAATGCCCAAGTTTGTACAGCTAGGAAGTGGCAAAGGATTTGAATGCAGGAAGCTTGGCTCCAGAGTCCTCCAACTTAGCCGCCAAGCCACAGTGATTCTATAGAGTTAAGAGTTGTTGCTGGAGAGGTAGGTGGGGGACAGATCAGGAAAGACCTTGTATGCCTCACTTAGGAGTCTACATAATTCAACAGAGCAGTNCAAAACAAAACAAAAAAACAAACAAACAAACAAAAAAAAAAAAGAGTTGTTGCTGGAGAGGTAGGCGGGGGACAGATCAGGAAAGACCTTGTATGCCTCACTTAGGAGTCTACATAATTCAACAGAGCAGTCCTGCATTTATCTGCTTTACATACTGCCCTTCTGTGTGGAGATTTCATTTAGATACAAGGTCTGCTTCTAAAACTGCTCTAGGCAATGGCAATGACAGGCGTTTTGAGCTGGAGAGTGATGTGGTCTGATTTGCCATTTAGAAAGATCATGCTGGCAGCAGTGTGGAGATTGACTTGGTGGTAGCTGCTGCTAGAGGCAGGGTCCTTGCAATGGTCCAGATGAGAGGTGAAGAGGTTTGATGTAGACCAGTGTAGCGGAGATGGCTGTGAGATATATTTAGGAGTGGGACTCGCCAGGACAGAAGAAACAGACTGAATGTGGAGGAAGCGAGGAGGATGGAGCCCGGGGGACAGGGACCCAAACACTCCAGTGTGTGCTTGAGGGCACACCTCATACACGTGCATCACCATTTGCATGCACACACCATACATAAAGAAGCATTATTAACTTCAGGTGGAAACCCACATACTCAGATGCACAAAGGTATTTCCACACTAGATGAGAGCCTCACAACCACATCTGCAAAGCTCCTGTCTCCTCATACCCTCTGTCAGAATCCTGTTCTGAAACAGGCTGTTGTTCTACTACAGATAGATCTATTCTAGATTATCTATCTAAGTCCTCCTCAGCCTGGGGTATCCCACCAGCCACAAGGGGAGATTTGAAAAAAGTGTAGACGTAATTTTAGTTGCTACGATGACCCAGGTATGTTATCGGCTTTTAATGCCAAGGGACCAGAGTGGCTAAACATCTTGCCATAAAAAACAATCTCTCCCAAATACCACAGCACCACCACCTCTGAGAAATACTGTGAGAACTCCATAGTCAAAGTCCTAGGTTTGAAACTTAGCTTCTCCCCTTCCCAGATGGACAAGTTAGCATTTTTTGAGCCTCAGTTTCTTCCCCTGCAAGATGGGAATCTCTTCCCTGCCTCCTAGGATTGTTAGGAGGATGCTGCCTGATATATATGGAGTTCCTGGTAGGAACAGTTCCCTTTCCTTGTTTGGCATCAGAGTCCTCTTCTCAACTTCGCCTCGGGGGTCATGAACTAGTGTGCTAATTCCCAAGATTCAAATGTTGCTCCCACTCCCCCATGATTCTGGGTGCAGAGCAGGCCTGTGCAGTCCACTTCAAGGGTGAGTGATTGACAGCAAAATGTCCCTTGAAATAACTCATGAACAGCTTGTGGAGGTTGAGCTGTTAGAGATTCCAGCTCAGGAAGAGCCGTTTCCAGCCCTAGTGGCTGACAGCCCAATATATTTATAGAGACAGGGGCAGCATGGATGAATGGATGGTTCAAGCCCAAAATGGGGGTGAAATGATGCAGAGGCCAGTGGCTGAGCTTCCTTACGTCAGAAATCAGAGTGCTAATCTTCCTACAAGGATGCCTATAAGCCCCTGGGTTGTCTGAGGTTTTCTAACCACTCTCTTTGAGCCGCTAATAAGTGATGCTTATCATTGATTAGCTAAATGACTAACTCAAGTGTCTAGCACTGAGCCAGACACCTTATTCACACTACTTCTAAATGTTCATAGGCAATTTTCAAGACAATTCTTGTATTTCTTTATAGATGTGAACACTGACCCTTGGCAAGGTGGAGTAGCTTGCCCAAAAGGACACAGTTGCAATGAAATGATGGAGCACATTGTGCCATTAGTTTGTCTTGACTCCCGTGCTATCTCTCCTCACTAAATGCAGAGGGCCAGGGAGGTTTTGGGGGAGTTTTAATTTCATTCTCTGGAGTGCATGCTTCCTTTAGTGCTTCACAAATGACAGTCCTGCCCTCCCTTGAAACTGGGAAGGTGGGGATCCCTCTGTCCAGGCTCAGTGTTGAGCTGGGTGTCAGTGAGGATCCCCTGGCTATGGGGTTATCAATGGGTAACTAAAGGTAGACTGGACCGTCATATGAGATACTCTGAGTTGATGGTAACTGCTCTGCAATAACAACTCAAATGGTGACTGAGGTCACTGATGCAGTGTGATGGCCAGTGGCCCCCTGTTTGGTCAGATGGCCACTCAGGTTCATAGATAATTGTGCCACGCTGTTCATTAAATATTTTGAACATCACCCCTAATTGTATTATCAAGGTACTTATCAAGGCTGATTTCAGAATGCTGGGCTTATTCTATATATTACTATGGAAAAGCCTAGTGAAAGGGGTTTGCTACTTTTTGTTGCATATAGAATGCTATTATTATGAGTATAAAAGAGCATTTTTACATTTATGTTTTCTGAAGTTCCCAAAGAAATACAAAGTCATCGTAAAAATTTGGAATACACTTAAATACATTCATTTGTTAGATGCCTATCCAGCATGGTAGCAATACTCAGACTTTTTTTCCCAGATATCTACCCCTCCCCACGGGAGCCCATCTGCTTTGGGTTGGCCCTGTCTGTTCCGAGATAGTCAGGATAATGATTCAGAGATGGAGATGTGATACAATCTGTTCAAGGAGACTCAGGTGTTAGTTGTCTGAGTCATAGGAGAACGAGATTTCCTCTTCTTCTGGAAGAGCTACCAGGAGAGGGTTCATCTCCCTGGAATAGCGTGGTTAAGTAAATGCAAAGCCTGGAACTTCTGTAGCCATCCATTTTGGCACCATGAAGGGAGCTGACCTTGGGGTAAAGCTGGAGCCTTGAAAGGCAGAGCAGAAACAGAGAGGGAAACAGGTCCCTGAAGCAGACCAACATTGTTAAAACTCTGAACCAAATCAGCCCTGTTTTGGCTCACCCTAGCACTGGTCTTTTTCAGTTATGTGAGCCCATAAATCCCCCCTATTTTTCAAGCCAGTATGAATTGGGTTTTTCATTTCTTGCAACTGAAGGCAGATTTGGTTGACTATTTGTTAACTGCCATAGAAACCTAGAAGGAAAAAAAAAATAGCACGCTGATGTCTGCCTACTATCAAATCAAGACACATTACAAAGGCCATAGGGCTGCACGGCAATGTTTCAAGTGACCCTCATCTCCTTCAGATAGAGGAGACAGATTGTGCTAAAAACTCAGGCCAAGATTTCATTGCAAAGGAAGATGAATTCACAGCCCTACCAAGTCTAAGTTGAAATCGGGGCCCTGGTAAGGAGAGATCAGGACTTTGATACATGGGATAAGAATATTTGGGTAGATGCCTGTGAGAAAATGGAATCCTCTGGACCAGCAGAGGAGCCGCCCATTTGTTAAGAGAACAGGTATTCTCCCATTGCCATTCCTAGATTGATAAGCGTGGTTAGGTCTGAGCTTGGCTTCAGTTGGGATGTATTGTCCTTGCTATGGAACAAAAGGAATTATTTCCCCAAAGAGCTGCAGGACATGGCAAATATGTGAAAAACAGCAACAACAACAACAAACAAATGTAGGAATGGATCTCGAGATTGCTTGGATCTCAAAAAAGCTTGGAATTTAAATCTGGTATGCAAGATTTAATGATATGGAGACACTTTCATGAGTAACATTCTGTCAAGGAACTGGTCAATAAACAGCCTGGAGTTAGTCCTCATATGTTGCTATAATGATTCCTTGAAGCTTGGAACCAATGATGGTCTATAGGAAATAAGGTGGAGATCCCTTAGCAGAGTATTAAAGAGGAGGTCACAACAACTCAACACAGAAAACAATCTGATTAAAAAATGGGCAGAGGATGAGAATAGACATTTCTCCAAAGAAGACATACAGCTGGGGGCACCTGTGTGGCTCAGTGGGTTAAGCCTCTGCCTTCGGCTCAGGTTATGATCTCCAGGTCCTGGGATCAAGCCCCGCATCAGGCCTTCTGCTCAGCGGGGATCCTGCTTCCCCCTTTCTCTGCCTGCCTGCTTGTGATCTCTCTCTCTCTCTCTCTCTCTCTCTCTCTCTCTCTGTGTCAAATAAATACATAAAGTCTTTTAAAAAAAGACATACAGTTGGTCTACAGTCACATGAAAAGATGCTCAACATCGTTCATCATCAGGGGGGGAAATGCAAATCAAAGTCACAATGAAACGTCATCTTATACATGTCACAATGGCTATTATCAAAAAGACAAAAAATAGTAAGTGTTGGAAAGGATGTGGAGAAAAGGGAACCTTTGTGTTCTGTTGGTGGGAATATAAATTGGTGCAGCCACCATGGAAAACAGTATGGAGGTTCCCTCCAAAATAAAAATGGACCTACCATATGATCTAGCAATTCCACTTCTGGGTATTTATCTGTGGAAACACTACTTTGAGAAAATGTATGTACCCCTATGTTTATTGCAGCATTATTTACGATAGCCAAGATAGGGAAGCAAATTTCATCTACTGTTAAGGAAGATGTGATACACACACACACACACACACACACACACACACACACACACACACACACAGTGGAATACTACTCAGCTATAAAAGAGCATGAGATCTTGCCATTTGAAGCAACATGGATGGACCTAGAGGGTATTATACTAAGTAAAATAAGGCAGACACAGAAAAATACCATATGATTTCAGTTATATGTGGAATCTAAAAAACAAAACAAGTAAGCAAACAAAACAAAACAGAAATAGACTTACAAATACAGAGAACAAACTGGTGGTTGCCAGAGGGGACAGAGTGGAGGAGTGGGCGAAATAAGTGAAAGGGATTAAGAGGTACAAATTTCCAGTTATGAAATAAATGAGTTGCAGGGACGAAAAGCACAGCATAGGGAATAAAGTCCATAATATTGCAATAACTTTGTATGGTGACAGGGGGTAATGAGACATTTGGTGACATTTGGTGTCACTAGACAAATGATGACCATTTTGTAATGTATATACATGTCAAATCACTGTGTTGTATACTTGAAACTAATATTGTATGTCAACTACTACAATTAAAAAAAAACACCTCAGAGGAATAAGCATGTTTGAATGGATTCATTATGTAATACCAGAGAGCTCTCTAGCTGACTATATTCCCTGACTATATTCCAGTGTCTTGAAGACACTTCCTTCATTAAGGAAATAAGGAATATGCTAATGAAGTGGCTCAGTGGTTCCTGTCTTCTGTAGGCCAGGGTTGCTAGTAAGAGATGCTGCTGTGGGACTGGGGTCCCTATCTATGTCCAGAGATGATAGAATTCTGGAATATAGGGAGGCCAGGAAGTAGCACTTAACTGTCAGAGACAATGTGAGTGTAATTATCATCCTGAACAGCAAGACCAGATGGAAATCAAGGGCCCTGACCTTTGGGGGTCAGGACAATGGCTAATCGACATCATCTTATACATGTCAGAATGGCTATTAGGTTTCTAGGAGTGAGGTAAATGGACAGCCAGTGAGGATGTTGCTTAAGTCCTATAACCAAAAAAATCAAGAAAGAGTGAGCAAAAGATTGGTTGCAATGGAAAAATATCATGATTTTTTTACCTGTTTTCCAAAACTGAGCCAGTTTTTAGAGTTCTTGATTGAAGGGGGCTGGGCCCCTTGAAGAAGAACCCTGCAATGTCATGTCAAGTTTATGCAGCAGAGATTCTTCCAGTTCTTCCTTCAAAGGGACCTGTAGTCATGTATCTGAGTATTGTACACTGAGTGCAAGGAATATCCAGATCTTCGAAGGCTGTATTATATAGGATCTGAGCTGACACTGACGCTATGGGGACCCAAAATGCCATCACAGTCCCCAGGCTTAGGAATGGCTTATATGGAGTCTTGGTGCAAGTCCATTTTATCTATCTCTAATTGCACAGTTGAGATGAATATACTTAGCAGCTGGTTCCCTGGCCTGTGGGATAAAAGCCACTATGGTATGAAAGGCAAAACAGAAACCCCTTATACTACTACCCTCCAAACAAGATAGTAAATTAGAAGTAATACTGCATCCTGCAGGAGAGCAGAGATTAGTGCCACTCCAAAGGACTTAAAAATCAAATGAGCCAAGGCAAATGATAGTAATTACCATAAATTTTTTCCTTCAAAATTTTATTTAAATTCTAGTTAGCTGACACATAGTGTAATACTGGTTTCAGGAGTAGTATTTAGTGATTCATCACTTACATATAACACCCAGCGCTCATCGTAACAAGTGCCCTTCTTAATACCATCACCCATTTAGCCCCTCCTGCACTACCCTCCCTCCATCAACCCTCAGTTTTTTCTCTCTTGTTAAGAGTCTCAAAGTTTGCAATGATGTGGTTGGAACTAGAGGGTATTATGCTAAGCAAAATAAGTCAATCAGAGAAAGACAATTATCATATGATCTCTCTGATATGAGGAACTTGATGGGCAGGGCAGGGGGTCGTGGGAGGTAGGGAGGAAAAAATGAAACAAGATAGGATTGGGAAGGAGATAAACCATAAGAGACTCTTAATCTCACAAAACAAACTGAAGGTTACTGGGGGGTGGAAGGGTAGGGATGGGGTGGCTGGATTATGGACATTGGGGAGGGTTTGTGCTGTGGTGAGTGCTGTGAAATATGTAAGCCTGACGATTCACAGACCTGTACCCCTAGGGAAAATAATAATTTAAAATAAAGAGTCTCATAGTTTTCTTCCCTTTCTCTTTTCTATCCTTCCCAGGTGTTCATCTGTTTTGTTTCTTAAATTCCACATATGAGTGAAATCATATGGTATTTGCCTTTCTCTGACTGACTTATTTCACTTAGCATAATACATTCTAGCTCCCTCCACATCATTGCAAATAGTAAAATTTCATTCTTTCTGATGACTAATATTCCATTATATATATATACATGCCACATCTTCTTTATCCATTCATAAGTCCACGGACATTTGGGCTCTTTCCATAGTTTGACTATTGTCAAAATGTTGCTGTAAACATTGGGGAGCATGTACCCTTTTGAATCTGTTATTTTTTTGTATGCTTTGGGTAAATACTTAGTAGCATTGCTGGATCATAGGGTAGCTCTATTTTTTAACTCTTTGAGGAACCTCCATACTATTTTCCAGAGTGACTTCACCAGTTTGCATTCCCACCAAGAGTATAAGAGGGTTCCCCTTTCTCTGCATCCTCGCCAACATCTGTTGTTTCCTGTGTGGTTAATTTTAGCCATTCTGACAAGTGGTAGTCCCAAACCCAGATACAGTATCTTTACTGAGATCAACACAGTCTGTGGTACTTGGTATGCATCTATTGAGCTGGCGANAGCATAATACATTCTAGCTCCCTCCACATCATTGCAAATAGTAAAATTTCATTCTTTCTGATGACTAATATTCCATTATATATATATACATGCCACATCTTCTTTATCCATTCATAAGTCCACGGACATTTGGGCTCTTTCCATAGTTTGACTATTGTCAAAATGTTGCTGTAAACATTGGGGAGCATGTACCCTTTTGAATCTGTTATTTTTTTGTATGCTTTGGGTAAATACTTAGTAGCATTGCTGGATCATAGGGTAGCTCTATTTTTTAACTCTTTGAGGAACCTCCATACTATTTTCCAGAGTGACTTCACCAGTTTGCATTCCCACCAAGAGTATAAGAGGGTTCCCCTTTCTCTGCATCCTCGCCAACATCTGTTGTTTCCTGTGTGGTTAATTTTAGCCATTCTGACAAGTGGTAGTCCCAAACCCAGATACAGTATCTTTACTGAGATCAACACAGTCTGTGGTACTTGGTATGCATCTATTGAGCTGGCGAATGTGTTATTTTAAATCTCCATCAGGAAAATGGGTCAAAATCAGTTTGCATTTTCCTAGGACAGAGAACAGTACACATTCATGGTCTTGCCCCAGAACTAGATTAACTCTTTTACTCTCTGTCACAGTGTAATTCAAAGGGAACTGGACCATCTTGGTGTTCCAAAGAACTTTATGCTGATCTACTATATTGATGAAATCATATTAATCAAAGCTGGTAAGTGGGGATGATAAGTATCCTGGGAGCCCTGATGAGACACCTGAGTGCCAGAGCATGGGAGATAAATTCTACAAAAATTTAGGGGGCCTAACACACTTGTGAAGCATTCAGGTGTCCGACAGTCTGGAGCATGCTGGAATATCCCCGTCCAAAATAAAAAAGAAACTATTGTGCCTTGTACCCCCTAGCATAAAAGGGGGGTGCACAGTGCTCTCTCTGGATTTTAGAGAGATCTCTCTAGATTTTAGAGATAGCACATACCATGGGACTTATCATCCAATTCCACTTATCAGCTGAATCAGAAAGCTGCTAGGTTTGAGTGGGGCCCAGAGTAAGACAGGACTCTTTAGCAGGTCCAGGATGCACCAATCATATAACCTAGAGTCATATAACCCAGCAGGGACAATGGGGCCAAAGATCTCTGTGGTGGTTAAGGCTGCTGTGTGGAACCTCCAGCAAGTTTTATTAGGGGAGTAACAGCACAAACAACTAAGGTTCTGGAGTAAGGCTCTGCTGTCTGCAGCAGAGAGATAGCCATCGTTCAAGCAGCAGCTCCTGGCATGCCATTGAGCTTGGGCAGGGACTGAGTGTATAATCACGGGGCATCAGGTGACTATGTAACTGGATGTGACCTTCATAAGTTGGATCTTGTCACATCCACCAAGACATAAGTTTGAGAGGCACAGCAACAATCCTATGGTGGAATTGTGCTCCAACAAAACTGGAGAGTTCAAATAAATTATACTGTCAGGTGTTCCAGATCAAGCCACGTCCATCTGTTGCACCAATAACTCACTCAGCTCAGACCTGAGACCTCATGGGAAGTTCTGTATGACCGGCTAATGTAGGCAGGAAAAAAACTGGGTCTGGTTCATAAATGGAATGTCTTGATTTGTTTCAGGGCGCCGTAAATGGACTGCTGACCCACTACCACTCCACTCAACACGGTAAAGCTTCTAGTAGTCAAATCTCTACGTAGTAGACTTGGCTATTGACTTTTGTGCTGGGAAAAGTGGCCTGAGATAAACGTACCAAAGTTTCATTGTAAGACTCTTCCTGCCTTTTGTTTATCTATTCATGAGCTGATGAACATTTAGGTTGTTTCCACTTTTTGACTATAATGAATAATGCTCTTATGAACGTTTGTGTACAAGTTTTCACTTGAGTGTGTGCTTTTCCAATTCTCTTGAGCGAAATTGCTGGGTCATATAATAATTCTATACTTAATTTTGGGGAAACTGACAAAATTTTCCACAATGGCTACACCATTTTACATTCTCACCAGTAATGTATAAGGGCTCCAGTTTTTCCATATCCTCATCAGATCTTATTTCTGTTTTTTTTTAATTATTATAGTCATCCTAGTGTGTGTGGAACAGTATCTCATTGCCGTTTTGATTGGAGTTCCCCTGATGGCTAATGAAAGGTTCATTTTTCTGTCTTACAAGCTTGACCATACTTTTAAAAAAATATTTGTTGTATTTTATGTGTAAGTGTTCACAGTGGACATACCCAGAATACTTTTACCACCACAACTCAGAGCCTTTCTCTGTAGTCAAGGACTGTTATTAGTGGTAAGGAAAAAAAAGACTAGACTTAAGCACGGAGATGCACATCTAGAGGGAGCAGCATGTTTTCAATCTCCTAGAATTGGTACTAGGAGAGGACTTCATACCAAAGTTTTGATTTATGGAATGACTAGCACAAAAATGAGATGACTATTAGCAAGGTAAGTGTTTGTTGAGGACAAAGCCCTTCTGGTCACAACAGAAAGTTCATTGTGAGAGTGTACATTTGGAGAGATAGGGGCTCTCAAGTCTGGCTTCTCCTATGTCCAGAACCTTCTCTAGCTCTAGGTTCAACCTGTCATAATCCCGTATTTAGAAATATGGGATCGAAACTATACCCATGTGACTATCCAGACTACCCCAGCAGATTGTCAATATGACAACACAGCTGCAACTCATTTATTCAGTTGTTCACTTGTTCAGAACTAGTTATCAAGTATCAGGGGCCAGCACTGAGAACATCGTTCTAGACAAAGAATATGTGTGGCCAACAAGACAGAGCTGGTCCCTGCTCTCCTGAGTCTTCTGTTACAGCAAGACACAGAACTAGATAGCCTCCAAGTCTTCCTGGACTGGCTCCTTTCCCTCTTGCACATAACTTTTATCCTCATATAAGACAGTCACTTTTTCAAAGCAGCCCCCATGGCACCCTCAGAATGCAATTAGAATGATCTATATAGAGACCACCAAGTGTGCACTTTCACAAAGAGACAATCTGGATTTAATTAGAGAGAGGATGCCATTAACCCATTATTCAATCAACTGAAAGGCCCTCTCACCTGAAAATTTGGAAATGCAAATGAAGGCATACACAGTCAGAGAGATTTTTAATATTTAAGGGTATTATGCTGAGCGAAATAAGTCAATCAGAGAAAGACAATTATCATATGATCTCTCTGATATGAGGAACTTGAGGGGCAGGGTAGGGGGTTGTGGGGGGTAGGGAGGGAAAAATAATGAAACAAGATGGGATGGGGAAGGAGACAAACCATAAGAGACTTCTAATCTCATAAAACAAACTGAGGGTTACTGGGGGGTGGGAGGGTAGGGATAGGGTGGATGGGTTATGGACATTGGGGAGGGTTTGTGCTTTGGTGAATGCTGTGAAAGATGTAAGCCTGATGATTCACAGACCTGTACCCCTTGGGCAAATAATAAAAATAAAATTAAAAAAAAAAAGTGTCCAAGGGCCAGGCTACAGCACACTCCACACACACAGTTCATACTCTCTAAGCCTTTTTCCAGTAATTACTGCAAAAAGCTTTGAGATACATTGAGCATAATCACAGTTACAGGAAAACAAATTAGACAGCACATTAATTACATTGATTGCTGAAAATATGGGGGCCAAGGGGACAAAATGCAGAAGGATTGGGGCCTATGGGACAGCCAGGATGGAACCACGTACTTCAACTTGTAAAATAGGCTAACCAGGGTGTCTGGGAGAACTGTCATCTGGAACCCAGAGAAGGTCAGGGAGAAGAACACTGTTGACCAAGACCCTGAATATCAGAGGGGGATGCAGCCAAGCAACTGAGGGCGGCACTCTGGGCTGGGCCCCATACAGGAGGCATGATCTCACCCTGTAAGAACCTCTGCTGTGATCGGGGTCAGCACTGGGGCAAAGCCCTGCAGAATACCATATCAGAGAGGGCAGAGAGACATACTGAACTCCAACTGATACACTCCAATACCAACAATTTGTTGAGGTCACACTGATCACTATCCCCAAACTGGTCGGAGTTCCCCCACATCACTGTCGTTGTCCATGTTGTAATCCCTTCCATTCTTTTTCCTCTTACAAATTCCTGTTTATTGTTCAAGACTCAGTTCAAATGTGATTTCTTGGACCAGATAGCCTACCTCAATCTTTTTTCCTTCCCCAAGCATTGTTGGCTTACAAAGCCCATCGATTGGTTATGGACAACCTTGAGTAAAGAATGGGACCTTTATTTGGCTCCATCCCTCCTCATCTCACTCCCCCAACAGGCGTCCTAGGCTACTCATTCAACAAATGACCAATCAGTATTGCTTGAGCTTGTTCTTTCTGCCAGGCTCTGTGCTAGACCCTGGAAATATAGTGACCGTTGAACAAGACTGATATGGCTCCTGCTTTCTCAGAGCTTATACTCTATAGCTTTTAGGCAGTTTTCTTCTTGATGGAGAGGTAATAAGACATAAAAATCACAAGAGCTGGTCACACCAGCCAGGGCTTTAAGCACAGGGGGACCATCCAGAGAATGTGGAGCAGAGAATGTGGAGCAGAACTCAATCCTCAAGAACATCAGGTCAACTCTCCAGCCCCAGCTCCTACATTGCTTGGACCATCAGCATGAGGCTAGGACCCAAGGGAAAGAATGAGGCTTTTTCATTTGCCCTAGTGATGACCATGCCACCCACAAACGCTCTTCTCAGCTGTGTTACTTCAACCTTTACAAACTAAACCACTGATGTTTGGGCTGAGAGAAAAGAGGCGGGTCTCTCTTCTTCTGGTTCTGGTAACTACCAATGAATGGTAGTTCATGGATGAGTCATTTAAAGCTCTCAAATTGTCTCATCTGAACATGGACATAAAAGACACCTGATCTGCTTGGTGGAGCGGATCTAAACCAGAGGGTCTCTTGAAGCTAATGTGTATTTTTCACCTTTTTATTCTGAAGTATAATAATCAAGAAAGCACATAAAACATGAAATGTAGAATTTAATCTTATGCACTGACCACCCAGGTAATCAACACTGGTCAGGAAAGAATATTTCTAGCCATCACTGAAGCACCTCTATACGCTCCTTCCTAATCCCAACCCCCTTCTCCCACACTATCCTGACACTTAGAGTACTCACATTCTACCTATGTATGCAAGCCTAGATGAGGTAGTTTAGTTTTCTTAGTTTTTAAATGCCATATGGGTGGAATCATGTAATGTTTATTCCTTTTTATCTGGCTTTTCTTGAAGTAAGCTCTGTGCCCAAGGTGGAGCTTGAAATCACAACCCCAAGTTCAAGAGTCACATGCTCTCCTGACAGAGCCACCTAGGCACCCTAGATCTGGTTTTATCAGATCAAAACTGTGTTTGTGAGCTTCATCTATGTGGTTGAGGGTGGCTGGACTCATTTTTATTGCTATGAAATATTTTCTTATATGAATAGACCCCAGTTTATTTATCCATTCTACTGTTGATTGATANTTGAAGTAAGTTCTGTGCCCAAGGTGGAGCTTGAAATCACAACCCCAAGTTCAAGAGTCACATGCTCTCCTGACAGAGCCACCTAGGCACCCTAGATCTGGTTTTATCAGATCAAAACTGTGTTTGTGAGCTTCATCTATGTGGTTGAGGGTGGCTGGACTCATTTTTATTGCTATGAAATATTTTCTTATATGAATAGACCCCAGTTTATTTATCCATTCTACTGTTGATTGATATATGGGCTTTTTCCAATTTGAGGCTTTTGCAAGCAGTATTGCTATGAATATTCTTGCCCATGTACATTCTTGTACAGGAGTTTCTGAGTCAAAGGGTATGCCTATCTTCAACTGTATTAGAAAATGTTAGTTTCCCAAAGTGGTTGGGCCAACTTATATCCCTGTTAACAGTGTAAGAGAGTTCCCATTGCACTATACCATAGTCAATGCTTCTAGACTTCTATAAAAATTTTCCCATCTGATGGGTGTGTAATAGAATCTCATTGTGGCTTTAATTTGTAATTAATGTAACTTTGATTAGTAATAAGATTGAGTCCCTTTCCTTAAGTATATTCACCATTTAGACTTCCTTTTCTGTGTTATACCTGTTTGAGTACTTTGCCATTTTAAAAATTCTGTTGCCTTTTTCTTATTGATTTGTAGGTATTCTTTATGGTCAGTCATACATGTGAAAAATGTCTCCCTGTTCCCCATTCTGTGGTTTGCTTTTTCACTCTCGTAACAGTGTCTTTGATAAAGACCTTCTCTTTTATGGTCGATACTTTCAACAATCTTCTCTTTTATGTAGGACAATGTAGAACAATCTTCTCTTTTATGGTTGGTACTTTTGTGTGTCTTACGGAATTTTTTTACTGTGCTAAGGTCATGAAGATATTCTCCTCTATTATCTTTTAAAGTCTTTATTATTCTATCTTTAATTTTTAGAACTCCAGTCTATGTAGAATTTTCCAATCCATCTGAAATTCATTTTTTGTAAATGGCGTGAGAGTAAGGATCTGATTTTTTCCCCACATAAATACCTGATTGTATGATCACCTCTTATTGGAAAGGCTCTCTTTTCCTTAGTGCTCTGCAATGTTATTTTTGCCATGTATCAAGTGTTTTTCTGTTTCTGAGCGCCTCCCTGGGGCCGCCATTCACCCCAGGTCTCCTTGTCCTCTCTCTCCCCCCAAGCCTAAGCCAATCCAATAGGGACAAAGACTCTTCCTCCACCTCCATTTTCTCAAGCCATTTATGTGTTCACCATTTCTCTTTTAAGCTGTCCCACCTCTACACCAACTCAACAATGACCAAAATTCTCTGTTAGACCTCATGCTTCTTGCTGGTACCACCCAAGGTTACAGGCAAGTGGCCTTGGTGTGTTGGGGATACTTGCTATGGATACTTCTGTGAATTCCTTCTCATAGTGGTCTGTATGTCCCCATGGTAATGCTCCACCATCAGAAAGTTAGTTTCACAATCTCTACATTCAGTGGCCTTGAGAATTCTGAGTCTACACTTCCTGCCCAAGGTCTAGGGATACCCGCTGAAGGTGTCAAGGCCAAGGAGGCTGAGATGAACACTGAAGAAAGTTTTGCCTTCACCCCTCTCGGTGCGATGCATAGATTCTCCACAAGGATAGATTGACATATCTTCTGTGGTCCACATTCCCTTGGTTAACTCAGGCATATCATGTGACTTTTCTCAGCTATAGATTTCTCTCCAGCAAAATTAGGATAGCACCTGCCCTGGGAGTTCTTGTAGAATGGCTGACTCAGCATCCCAGTCAACCATATTATCTCCTGTCTTACTCTGTTGCAGAGGCTGGCGAGTGAAATACTTATATCCCAAGCTCTTTTTCAGATAAAGGCGGCCATGGTGTGACACAGCCCTAACTGAAGAGATGCAGACAGAAAACCCCAGGGAGGTCTTCCCTTCCAGAATGCCTTCCAGGCGATGACTGACAAGGAGGAGCTTGTTGCTTTTTGCCATTTAGTTTTTGCCTCCTTCTTTCTGCCTGGAACTCAGACGGGATGTCGGCAGGTACAGCATCTGTCCTTAAAGGAAGGAAAACACACTAATGGTGGTGGAACTGGTAAGTAGAAGAAGCCTAGTTTTTCATGATGACCTTGACCATCAATACAGTCCTGAGTTTTCTAACCTGAACACCTACTTGTATGGAAAAAAAATTAAACTTGTTTCTGTCTACGTATGTGGTAAAGTTTTTTAATGCTCCTGGCCAGGAGCATTTCTAATACACCTACATCACAGGGGTGTGGTGGGAAATAAAGACAGTGTATACAAAGCCCTAACAGTACTTCCTGCTTGGCAGTTGCTCAATAAATGGCTGCCATTGTGACAGACCCCTGTGTGTGAGCCTGCACCTGTTCCAGGCAGATTAGGAACTTCCTTGAAGACGAGGCCATCACACAGTGATAGTCAGTACAGACAGAGCTGGACTGGACAAAATATTATATAATTAGGGGATCTAGCAGAGGATGGATGCATTCATCTGTTCAGCACAATAAACAGAGATCGCTCTAAGTATTTCATGCAGAAAGAGATAGAGTAGAAGGAATTAGGTATGTTTTTGGAAGAGATTTATGGTGTGAAAGTCAGGGATCTGGCTTCAGTTTATTGAATAAGCAAACCCACCGCTGAAGCTACTAGAACCCACTGTTGCTGCCACCTCTGCAGCAGGACTCATGCCACAGACTGGACGCTAGACACTGGAACTGAGTCCAGCTGCCACCAGGGCCTGGAAACATGCCCAGCCTTGCTTACCACCAGCAGCACAAGATGGCCTCCCCCTACTTCTTACTCCCAAATACAATTTGAGTGCATTTACTCATGAAAGGAACTTAGATTCCAGGAGTCTAGCAGCAAAGGAATCTGAGAAATGCAGTTTTTACCTTTTCAAAATCTCTCACTGGAGAAAGGTAGCATGGAAGTTGAGAGGCCAGTCTCCTATGGTAATAGGAGGGGAGGGAGGGAGAGATGTGATTTGTGCTTTTCTTGTAGATCTGTTGGAGGCAGCAAGGAACGGGGGACCAACAACAGTATCGTCTGATCACTGATGGTTTTGCAAGAATAAATTCTGACAGGCAAGGTGACAGCTCCTAGAGAAGGAGTAAAGCAGACCACATGCTCAAATAGGTCTCATTCTTTTAGTGAAACAGAAGCAAATAAGGCTGAGCTAAGGGAAGCCATACCAAGGGAGAAGTCTCTGTGAAGCACCATGCCCCTGTCACTTTTCCTTTGTCTGGTTCTATGTACATCAGAGAGTGCATGTGAGAGAAGCCAGGGGAGGGGAGGGGGGCAGGAGCTACCTGTTCCCCCTGCTCCCTCATCCTTTACTTGATTAGGGAGATGCTATATGTCTGATACTTGGCTGGAAAGTCTGTGAGGGTTTCTGCTCACGCAGCATCTCACCAGCCAGCCCCCAGAGATGCGGTTCAGGATCCTGCATCCCAGTGTACCAGGCCTTGTGCTAATTGTTTTGTGTGTGGGTTTCATCCGACAGTCAACAAACACTCATTTAACAAATATTGGAGGGCCGCCTGGGTGGCTGAGTCAGTTAAGCATCTGACACTTGATTTTGGCTCAAGTCATGATCTCAGGGTGGTGAGATCAAGCTGGGCTTGGAGCCTGCTTAAGATTCTCTCCCTCTGCCTCTCTCCAGTACCCCCACCCACCTTGCATGCACTCACGTGCTCTCTCTCAAAACAAACAAACAAACAAATATTGGAAACGTAGACTCTCTTTTGTGTAGTAGGCTCTGGTCTAGGTGAACAAAGAAAACAAAAGTATTTGCTTGTATAATAAATATAAATGAGAGCCACAACCCTCAGATGCTGGGATTTTCAGATTTGTTTATTTTTGTAGGCCGAAGTAAATCTGTCTCTGAGCACCCAACCCTTTAACATATAAAGAAGTGCTCACCACATCTACCCCAGTGCTTTGGGTCCTTTGCTACTACTACTGGGTCGTACTTGGTCCCCAAGGGTTACCTGGGGTCTGGTCCTTAGCGTCAGTGGTTAGCATGGTTCTTCTCACACCTTCTCCTGTCCCCCATCTCCTGCACTGCTATTCCTGGTGGACTATTGACTCACCCATCAGAGGGATATATCTACTGACCACCACTCTTGTGCCATTCCCGTCTTTCTCCAACTTAGTTCACCCTAATGTCTCAAAGGTGCATGCTTCCCATGACACAGTGAGGCCTTCCACTTGCAGGAAAGCTCCCAGCTGAGGGTCTTCTGCTTGTGTGAGTGTTTCTCAGAGAAATTCTCCTGTTATCTCAGTGACAGGGAAAATGGCTCATCAGAGAAGCAGCCAGAAAGCCTGAGGGCACTGCTTCATTGAGACCTGATCTCTATCATCAACTATGTATCTATAGATTGACTGCAGCTGGATAAGGAGGAAATATCTCCTGTCCTGATAATGGTGGTAACCATTCTCCTGCATCCTTTCTGGATGAATCTAGCCTGCATACCAGCCCATACTGAGACTCTGAAACATCAACATGTTAAAAGAGAAAATCCATGTGATCTTCTTAAGAGAGGCAGAGAAAGCAGTTGATCCAACACCCACTCATATTTAAGGGGGAAAAAAGTAACTGAGCACAATAAGAATAGGGGGAAGGAGCATCCTCAACCTAATAAAGGATACTGATCAGAAACCTACAGCAGGTGTGTTAGAAGCATTCCTTTTACAGTCAGAAATCAGACAAGGATGCCCACCCATACCATTTCTTTTCTATGAGGTAATGGGGGTTGTAGCCAGCACAGAAGGAAAGAAAAGATGTTGGAAAGAAAAAAAAAATCCCTCTAATGAAACATAAAGCAATTAGCACTGAGCTGTCAAAAAATGTATTGAAAATAAAGAAGAAAAACCATCATTATTTGCAGAATATTATTTGCATAAAAATCTAACAACCTACAGTAAAATTATTAGGACTGAGAGTAGGAGAAGGTAAAAATATTCAAATATCAGTTTCATTCATATACACTAGCATTAAAAACTTATAAAATATAATTTAAAAATAAAAGCAAATCAGCAAAACAAAAATATTAATTAACTTAGAATAAACCTAACCACAATATTCAGGGCCCTTAATGGAGAAAATTAAAAAAAATTATTGAAGTATTTCAAAAAACACCTACATGTAAATAAATAGAGATGTATTTCATATTCATATTTGGGAAAACCCAAAATTGTAAAGATGGCAGTTACCCCTAAATTAATATCTACAATCAATATAGTCTCAGACAAAATATCAATAGGATTTTCTGTGGAACTGAACAATCTGATCCTAACATTTATATGGAATAGTGAAGGATGAAAAGCAGCCAAGGGAATTTTGAAGGAGATACTCCCCAACTAGACATCAAGAGTTAGTATAAAGCTATGGTAGCTAAGAGGTATGTTCTTGGAATAAGCTTTGACAAATTAAAAACCCTATGTAACAGAGAGCCCACCAACATGTCTATGCCTATATGGATATTTGATACATTACAGAGGTATAATTTTGAATCTGAAGTAAGTGATGCTGAGGGGCGCCTTGGTAGCACAGTTGGTTGTGTATCTGACTCTTGGTTTCAGCTCAGGTTGTGATTTCCTGGTGGTGAGATCAAGTCCCTCGTCAGGCTCTGTGCTCAGCTTGGAGTCTGCTTGCAACTCTCTCTCCCTCCCCTTCTGCCCCTCTCCCGCTGTGCTCTCTCTTTCTCTCTCTCAAATAAATAAATAAACCTTAAAAAAAAAAAGAAGTGGTGCTGAAAACATTGGTTATCTACATGTGAAAAATTAGACCTATAGCTCGTAGCACACACACAAAAATAAATTCCAGATGGACTAGAGGCCCTGTTATGAAAGGCAAAACTTTAAAACTTTTAGAGGAAAATATAAAAGAATATCTCTATGACCTTGGAGTAGGAAAGGATGCCTTAAGGGGAAAAAAAGCATCAACAGTATTAGAAATAATGGATAAATTCAACTGCATTAAAAATTAAAACTTTTTTACAAAAGAGATATCACAATTGAGAAGTCAGGTTAGTGACTGGGAGAAGATCTATATAATACATAAAACCATACAGAGTCCGTATAGAGACTATACAAAGAACTTCTACAAAGCAATGACAAAAGGACCAATGATGTCAAGGAGAAAAACTGGTCAAACAGAATTCATAGAAAACAAAGCTTCAGGAATAGAGGGGGAAAGAGGCACAGCCTCACGAATAATCAGAGATATACAAAATCAAAACAATTGGACATACCGTTTTATACTCAACAGACTGACAACAGTTAGGAAGTCTGATGCAATAGGGACTCTCATAGGACCACACTGGAGAGGAGCTACAAAATAGGAAATGTGTAGGGCGCTTGGGTGGTATAGTATCTGCCTTCAGCTCAGGTCATGATCCCATATCCTAGGATCAAGCCCCATTTTGGGCTCCCTGCTCAGCGGGGAGCCTGCTTCTCCCCCTCTCTCTGCCCCTCCCCCTGCTCATGCTCTCTCTCCCTCTCTCAAATAAATAAATAAAATCTTTCTTAAAAATAGGAGAGTGTATACTCTAGAAATAAACAATTATTTTATCTCATCTCATATATGTGCATAAGAAAATATAATAGAGAAATATTGGTATCAACCCAAACGTCCGTCAGCAGGAAAGTGAATAAAGAAATAAACAGTGACATGATCAGAATCAACATAGATCTCACAGAACATGAGTGAAAAAGCAAATTGTCAAAGGATATGTAGGTGTGGTACAATTTATATAAAGTTTAGAAATACGTAATACAATGCTAAATACTGCTACAGGTGCATACCTATATAGTTTAGGTATAAAATATTCATGGGAATGATGTACACCAAGTTCAAGCTCATGGTTACCTCTGAGGAGAAAGGGAGAAGGAAACTGCAGACTTTCATAAAAGCTTCAAATGTATCTCTAATATTTTATTTCAATCCATTAAAAAGGTCTGAAGCAAAGATGGCAAAATGTTAAGATTTCACAAGCTGAGTGGTAGGTGCATGGATGTCTGCTCAACCATTTTTGTTTTTGAACTTCTTTTGGTGTTTGAACTCTCAATTTTAAAAGTTATGTGGAACAGAGCTAGCATGGGGTTCAGCCCATGGGTTCTCAGGGACTCTTCTGTCATCCCAGGCCTGTCTAGGCTTCTCCTCATCCACAGTCTTCCTGGTGTAACCTAACCCCTAATAGATAGACCCTTCTTTTGTGCGATAGGATTGGAATAGCCTATATCAAAGTAGCCAGACTGTCAGTTGGTTAAGTGCTCAGCTGGAATACTGGAAAAGTTTAATTAATTCTTTCCTTCAGGTCCAAGTACTTTCAGACCATTTTTATGGAGCTGGTTGGTAGGAAAGGTCCTTGCCTCTGGACCATGCTGGACTCTGCTCCCTTGATAAGTATCCCCTGTGCTCTCGCAGGCTGCCCTCTGAGGAGGTGGGAACACCTTCTCTTTGACAATCTTCCTGTCCTTTTACATTTCATTTTACTATTTTTAACTCTGCATTATGAAAAATTTCAAACATATAAAAGTAGAGAGAATGGTACAATGAAGTCATTTCATCACCCAGTTTCAACAACTATTAATACTAACACTTTGTCAATCTCATTTCATCTATCTCCCTGATTTTTTTTTTCTTTTGCTGCAGTGTTATAAAGCAAATTCTAGACATCATTTCATTTCATCCACAAATACTTTGGTGTTGACAGATGACTTTTAAAAATTACCATAATACCATTATCGCACCTAACAAAATTAATAATAATCCCTCAATATCTTCTAATACAAGAATACAATATTACTTTCAGACCTGAGCAAGACCCTGTTCTTTAGGAGTTCCCACATATTTCAAACACAGAGAAAATAAATTTATTAAAGAGCTCAGGGGCACCTCCATCACTGAGGATACATGCTGGGGTCTGCTGCAAGTCACCCACAGCCCTGACCTTGGCTCTAATGACTAACACAACTCAGGCCCCAGGGGATCACTTCTCCACCCTTCTTGCCCTAGGGCTTCTAGGTAAAAGGTGTCTGCATTCAAATACCTACTCAGTAGGTATCTGAGCTGTGTTGCTCCTGAGGCTAGAGATGGGTCCATTGCAGAGAGCTTGCAGGATTTTAGCAGCAGAAGCACATTAAGTAGAGAAAAGACTAATGAACTTGTCACATCCTTCCTCTTAGAGAGCGTGGATGTGGTAGATTCTTGCATAATGAATTGTCTGTTCCAGTAGTGCCAAGGCACCGCTCCTTTCTTCTCTCCATATTCCAGTTCATGGCTCATGAATTAGCACAGCATTTGCTGTAGTTGCACATGGAGACTGAGGAAGGTTTTGCAAAGTTAAACAATTCATGGTCCTCTTAAATATGTCTATGTTAGATCTAGATGTAATATTCCTGATATACTTATGATTCTTAATTTAAGCAACTAGAAAGCCAATGAATGCTAGGTTGGGAGTATTTTTAATAAAAATACTTAATATAGTTGCTTTTTAAAAATATGAACTTCACTTAAATAATTTGATTGCAATTCACTAATTATGATTTGCATTCTGCCTTTTAATTCAATGGATTATTTAGAATATTTCAGACCAAGGGTTCTAAACTTTTCCTATAGAGATCCAGATATTAAAAGTTGAAGGTTTTGAAGGCTACATATAGTAGACAGTCTCTGACCCATATTCTTCTTGGTTTTTGTTTGTTCTTACAACCTTTTAAAAATGTAAAAGCCAACGACAATGAGCTACCACATCACACCCTGTAGGATAGCTAAAATAAGAAAGACAGACAATAATAAGTGTTGATGAGGAGGTGGAGAAATTGTAACCATCACACATTGATGGGGGAAATGTAAAAGGTACAACCTCTTTGGAAAACAATTTGGCAGTTCCTCAAAAAGTGAAACATGATTCCAGGGTATGTACCTAAGGGAATAGAAAACACATGTTCACACAAAAACTTGTATGTGAATATTATTCATAGCCCCATTATCCATGATAACCCCAAGTGGATATCATCCAAATGTCCAACAGCTGATGAATGGATAAACAAAATGTGGTGTATTGTGGCAAAATAAAATACACACTTGGTCTTTGTCCACTGTTCCTTGTACACTGTTCCTTTTCCTCATAAAACTCTTGGAATGTCCTGAGTGATAGGAGTGTCTTTTGTTGATCATTAGAACCCCTCTAGACCACAGCTGAGTTTATGCTAATGCAGTGGCTTAAAGTGGGGCCCCCAGAGCATTTCAGGATGGGAGCTGGTCACCAAAAAGACCAAATACGTGGTTAAAGGGTGGAAACTTTCAGCCCCGTCCCTGACCACCAAGTGCTTCTGTATTGGTGAATATGTGGATAAGCTGGAAAGCTGGTGTACCTGGAGGGCACGGGAGCACCATGCCTCACCCCCTATACCCTGCTCTGTGCACCTTTTCCATTTGGTTGTTTATTTGTATCCTTTGTAATAAACCAGTAATTGCAGGGAAGGCATATTCCTGAATTCTATGAATCGTTCTAGAAAATTGTGGAAATGAAAAGGACTGCAGAAGCTCTTGGATTTGTAGTCAGACAGGCAGAACTGTTAGTAGCCTGGACACCCCATTTGTAGCTGGCATCTGAATGGAGGCAGTCCTGTGGGACCAAGCCCTTAACCAGTGGCGTCTATGCTAACCCTAGACTGTGTAGAATTGAACTGAGTTGTTGGACACCCAGCTCGTGTCTGCGAATTGGTTGTTGATGGTGTGGAAAAATGACTTGTATTTGCTGCGAAAGAAAAAAACCACACATTTGGTGTCAGAGGTGGTATCAGAAAGCACCACACATATGTGTATAGACTGGAATATTGCTCATATATACTACACATATGATACATGCTACAACATAGATGAACCTTGAAAATATTATACTAAGTAAAATGATTCAAATAGAAGAGGCCACATATTGTATGATTCCATTTATATGAAATGTCCAGAACAATGTCCAGATAAATTCATAGAGACAGAAAATAGATTATTCATTGCCAGGGACTAGGGGGGAGGATAGGAGAATGGGGAATGATTGCTAATGGATACAGATTTCTTTTGGGGTTAATAAAATATTCTGGCATTCTGGAATTAATAAAATATTCTGGTGATGGTTATACAATTCTGCGAATACCCTGAAAACCACTGAATTGCACACTCCAAAAAGGTGACCTTTACGGTGTGTGAATTATATCTCAACAAAGCTGCTATTTAAAAAGTGTAAAAAATATTTTTTAGCTCAAGGGCCATATAAAAATGGGCTGAGGGCTGGATTTGAGCTGCAGACCAGAATCTGTGGACTCCTGTTTTAGATGACAAAACTTTTTTTGAAACCTATGGGAAAAATAATTTTAATTTTTACTCTTGGCCCAAGCTCTGTAAATGTAAGGGATGGTCCTGCTCTACGTCTAATCTAGTTTTAAATGTTCTTGATTTTCTCAAAGTGTATTTAACCCATTCATTGTCTCCCCCCAAGACCTGTCCTCTCTTGTATCTTCCTCCAGAGCCATTAGCTGGTCCTGCCCCATCCACCATTCCATCTGGTTCCATGGCAGTGAGGGAAGAAGAGAAGCAGGGAGAGGTTCTGGGTCAAAAATATCTGAAGCACAAGCAAACCTTGCACACTGTGAGGACTCCAGAGTGCAAATCCTACACGTGTTATGTAAGGATGGGATTGAGGTGATGAGGGTGCTCATGGATGACGATGGCAGGCGGGATGTGTTGGTGGTGGTGGAGCGCAGAGTCTCGATGCAGATAATAATGGTCCATAACGGGATGATTTCCAAAAGGGAGGTGTTTGAGAAGAGCTCCTTTTTTTGCCAGCAATTTTGCTATTTTCTCTCATTCTTGACTTAGCCTGGAAAATGAGACTCTGCCAGGGTCTGGGCAAGTAGGAGTCGGCAGTAATATTTAGCGTTCTATTTTGTGATTTTATGGAACTGCTGAAAAGGTCAAGAACACTTCTTTAAATGTCAATGGCCTGAGGGTCCAATTACCCAGGGGAGGACATTCTTGGAAGAGGAGTTTTGTAAGTCTGGCAGAATGGTGTGGGAGGAGCTCGGCAAGTAGGGAGCCAAGGGGGTGGGTCCAGGCTTCCCAAGGGGAGGGTCCTGGGCAGAGCAGCAGAGGGAGGACAGGTTCTTGCCCGAGCTGTTAAAGCATTCCCCAGTGATGGGAAAGCCTTGGTAGAGTCACCTCGGAGCAGAACGTACTGCCCCCTCTGCCCTCCTTGTGAGGCTGGGTCCACAGTGCCTAGGGGAGCCCTAGGAGCTGCGTATAAGCTGGAGGGATTGCACCCGACTCCCAAACTTCAGGCTGTGGAGGCCCCGCCGTCCTCTGTGCAGATCCCCGGGACTGACCCAAGGAAGGGCATGTGCTCAAACCCCTGAGAAAGTGTTTTAAACTTTAGTGAACATAGGTCTCTCCTGGAGAATGTATTTAAAATGCATAATCCTGAGTCCCACATGGATTCAAACATCTTACAGTGAACGGTGTTATTATTTTATAATGGAGAAGGAAGCTATTTTCAGGGGAGATTAGACAGCTTGTGAAAATGTATATTCCTAGGCTACCCCACCCCATGGAATCCATACCAGAAGGAAAGGGGTGAAGGGAAGGAGGGGATGGGACCCAAGAACTTGCACTTCCAGCAACCTCCCCAGATGATTTTGAGGCTCCTCTCCAGGCCTCCCTCCAAGAACCAGTGCATCTACCTGCAGAATCGTCTGTCCCCTTCGAATCTCTCTTTTGGAAAACCATGTCTGTTACAGTCCCCAGATGGGTGGTGGGTAACAAGACCTAGAAATCAGACACATCTGGGATTGAATGCTGACTTTGTCACATTCTGTATGATCTCGGACGAGTGACTTAACCCCTGGGCTTCCGTTGCCTCACCTGTAAAATAGAGAGACTAATGACCATTTCTGGGATTGTGGAAAAGAGTCAATGACATAATGAAGGTGAAGATGTTAGCCTGGCGCCTGGCACGTGCTAAGTGCTCTGTTCCTTCAGTCTCAATTACTATTATTAGGCATCTGGGAGGCTTAGCCATCAGGTAGGGCTTCTGATCTCGGCCATCTGCTTCCCTCTGCTCACAGGGCCAGCATGTGCGAGGGTGCGCATGGGTGCCCACGTCTTTGATCCTCCTTGCACCCCCTACCTCTCCCCCACACACACACACACTACTATGCCTACCAGCCGGGAGCTCAGGGATGCTGGCCCAAGCAAGGGGGAGGGATGAAACTGGGATGTGTTTGCCAGTATCTCATCCCCAGTCATGGCCAGCTCCTCAGAGGGGACAGCTTGCACTGATACACAAGGCTGATTTGAACACAAATGCAGATCGTGGTCACATGGGACCCTATATTCAGGGTTTTCCCTGTAGCCTGAGACATTTGGAAGCTGGAACTTCTTCAGGACAGATGGGCCAGGATCCCATGCAGGGTCCTCCTCTCCTGATCCACAGTGCTTTCAGGACAGCCTCTGCGGCTCAGTCTTTTCCCTGAGGCCAATGATGGGCTTAAAGGCTTTATCAGGCCCTAGCATCCACTCAGGAAAGAGAGGCCTCCCCAGAGTTGGCCTGAAGGGATGTGTGTGGCTTAGCTGGGGAAGTGGGTTGAGGTTCTCGCCCTCAGCCTGCACTGGGAGCCTGGGGCTTGAAGGAATCCCCACCGCCCATTCCCCCACTTACCACGGACAGCTCCTGCTCAGATATAGCGATCTTGCTCTTTGAATAAGCAGCTGAGGAGGCTCTACACCTCAGGATGACTTCTTTCAGGCTACCACTTATCAAGTGCCTACTATGCGCCATGAGCTTACACTCACCATCTCTTTTAACCTGTAACTCTGTTGGCTAGGTACTATTATCTTCTCCATTTTACATGTGAAGAATCAGACAAGACAAGAGGTTCTGTTAGTAAATGGTGGCGCTTAACCCGAACTCAGGTAGACTGAACTCCAAATCCTAAGCTCCTATCTTTGGGCTCTATTTCGACTGCTGAGTAAAGCTGACCAAGGCGAGACAATGACAGAACAAGATGACAGGTGTAGGTTACCAGGGCCTCCTCTGGGGTGACATGTGAGAGCAGTCCATGAGTCAGGATGATAGGTCGGGAGCTGTGGATGAGGGAAGGAAATACATCCAGTTGTCTTTGGTCCTAGCAAAGCAGGGGTGGTGAAAGTAATATTCACAAAATCTCTATTACGAACCCACAGAAAAATTCCACCGTGCTCACGGTCAGAGAGCAGATGAAGTAGGTACCTACTGATTTGTCTCTCCATCCCTCCTCTCAATTTCTGGTGTGAGCCCTCCCTGCTTAGAGTAAACTGCTTCTTCCCCCTTTCCAGCCATAGAGTTCCCATGGGAGCAGCCATTTTTTGCTATTTTGCTATTCCATCCACTGGCCAGAGTTGAGTGCTATAGGGGCGGGACCACCCCCCAGCTGAGCCAATCAAGCTTCTTTGCTGGGATTTTTTTGGACTGGTACTAAACTAAAGGGCTCATCTCTCTCCTGGAGCTGCGGCTGTGAGGGGTAAAGCTCAGGAGATATAAGGAGCCAATCAAGTGTCAGAGAGAAGCAGGCCCCTGGATGGAGATGTAAGGAGGATGATGGATTCCTGGTAGCATTTGAGACAGAGTTCAATGTTCCTGAGGCTTAGTGGTATCCCTGCTCTCTCCAGGGTGGCTGTTCGACCCTTCTTTTGGTTGGAATATGTTTGCCAATATCCCATACTTGACCTTAGCACCTCCTCAACAGGGACAAGTTGGTACCACCACATCTATGAACAAAGTCCCTTTTTGTGCCCAGGATAGTATGAACTGTCCTGCCACCAAGTGACCTACCAATCTATCTCCTCATCCATCACCACTGCATGAGGAGCACACGGTCAGCATTTTCCAGGAAGTTGGGGCAGTGAAGCAAAAATCAGAGGGGCCCAGGTGCCTGATGGTGACATGGGGACAAGTACAGGGGAATCTCAGGACTGGAACAGCTGGCCCCACTCTGGACTGCAGAGCCTTGGTGGGAAGCCAATCTTCTGGGCCAGGCTGGCTCCTGGTACCCAAAACAGAAGCCAAAGAGATTGGGCTTAGAGGAGGCTGCTCTAAATTTGTCATCACTCAGATGCCTGAGCCAGAAATGATGCCTTTCCTCTGACCTGGACAGCAGGGCCGACTTTCAGGGAATCACTATGAAACTCACAGGGCTTTCCCTGGGAGTCCAGGGCCTGTCAGAACCTTCTGGAATCCCTCAGCCAGATGTTCCTCAGAGCCAACAGGGACTGGGGAGGGAAAGGAGGATGGGAGGGAGAGGGACGAGGTGGAGAGGGAGAGGAGAAAGAGTTACTCTGGGAGGAGAGAAGAGAAGGGAGATGGCAAAGAGGAACCTGCAGAAAAATCCATCTTTATTTCTTTTGTCAGCAGTTCTCAAGAGGAGCTCCCCCCCCTTCCTTCTTCCAGCAGACACCATGAAATTTATTCTTTCAAGAAAGAGCTTTTCTCCTCAGTTTGAAGGAGTAGTGAGGAGTGTGGGGCTGGACAGCAAAGCTTGACCAAGCTTCTGAGCTGCCCCTCTGAGTCTCAGCTACTCCCCAGGGGCTTCTAGATCCCAGGAGAGGGTCCTAGAAGATGCTCATTTTAGGATAGAGAGAGCTGGACCCTGAGGCTCTGTAGCTGTCCCTCCTGTCCATACTAGAGACAGAGCTGAGTATTTGGGGCTCAGTTTTCTGCTTGGGAATTGGGGATGGTATGCAACTGATTAGGAACCCACTGCTGTTGTGCTGGGGTTCTCCCGGTGAGGGTTCAGGGAAGTAAAGAAGACAGTGCTCTGCCACCTCTTCAACACTCACTGCCCAACCCCCAGTCTCTTTCTGGCTTACAGTGGACTTTCCCTCATGACCACTCATGGGAGGGACACAAGAGTCCCCAGAGAGAGGCCACACAAAGGCTAGCATCTCTACATTCCTTGAAGGATAAGCAGTGGAAGTGGGAGGCTCACTTATTAAAAAGCGCCCAGCACACCCCTGCAGAACTGAGTTCTGCCCATGCACCATTTTGCCTTTTCCTATAGTCTTGTTGCCGCCTCTGTGCCCCCAGCAACTTGGCACGGCTCCCAGCCCCTTGTCTCTCACCAAGCACGTCTATCTTTTGTCATGGGTGGTACACGTTATGCTCAGCCTCTTTGACTACAGTGACCTGGCATAGGTCAGAGGCTGTGTTTCACCATCTCTTTGTCCCACCGTGACCTTACCCCTTCCCCTCCAAGAGCAGCCCTGTCTTAGGACACAGTGGAACTCTAAAATATCAGGAGAAATGCAGGCCGAATGGTGGGGCTTGCTGTGCCTGGACGCCAACTTAGCTCCTTTCACTTTCCTCTCTAGTCATCCCAGACACCCCTGCAGCCTCTCCAAGGCAGACCAAGAGCTGGTTAACCCCCTGAGTGCTTGGGAGATGGGGAGGGGAGAGGAGGCTGTTCATTAAAATTCATATCAAGAGAAATAACTAACCAGAAGCTGTTTGTTGCTTAATTGGTTTTAAACTTCAGGAAGATTCCTCATTAGCCTAGGGGTGACCTCTGCACAGCAGCCCAATTGGGAGAGGGAGAATGGGGGGGAGGGTAGCAGAAGCCCCCTCCCCTGCTAGCCTGCCCCCTACCCTCCTGCTGGGCATTCAGAGGAGGTTCTGCACTTCTTGCAGCATGCACCCTGAGTCAGGCTCCTGCTTTGCAATCCTCTTCTTCCTTCAAAGCCCCCTCTTCCAGGAAGCTTCCCAGGACTGGCCAAGGGAATGGCTCCCAGCCTCCAGCTCCTGCATGTACAGTCTGGGCCACCCAAGCTGGGTACCTTTTAAAGTATCTGATGGCGGTTCCTAGCCCTGGGAGCTCCTAGAGAACTGAAGCTTCCTCCCCTTCTCCTCCTTGACTCCTTGTCTCCTTTCCTTCTACTTCCTTTGCCTCCATTCCTCCTCCCACTCTTGCATCTTCTCTTCCTCCTCCTCTTCACTCTCCTCCTCTTCCCCCCATTCTCCTCCTCTGTGTTTCCTCCCCAGTCAGCTCCCCTTGCTTGGCTGGAGGAAACACCAGGTTAGTGACTAGCGCCAAGGGATACTAAGGGCCCCCATGATTTTCATCGCATTTTGTAGATATTTCTCAAGTCTGGCCCCCTCCTTTCACCACATTGCTGCCTCCTGCCTAGGAGTAGAGGAGGAAGAGGGTTGGAAACCTACTGAACTCAGAGAGATGGAGGAACTGGAACAACTTTGGTTGCAGGAAAAAAAAAAGAAGTTTGGGAAGTCACAATGGCTCTTCATATTTCTAAGGGGCTGGCTCAACTGAGTAAATACCCCTGTCCTGTGTGGGCCAGGACAGAGCTAGGACTGGTGCTGGCCGGGAGGTTGTCAGAGCGACAGAGAATTAGACCCAACCTAAGTAGGAAGAGTAGTGAACACCCACTGGTTTCCCATAGGCTTCTAGAAACAGTGTTCCTCCCTTTAGGGATTTCTACCCTCCCACACGCCATATGGTTCCAATATGGCTACCATTTAGCATCTCCTATCCTTGGGTCATGTGACAAGGCCTGGCCTATCATAACTGCCCGTGGCCCTGCCCATAGTGATTGGCTCAGGACGGGCATGTGACCCAAGGCTAGCCAGGCTCAATCCTTGTCTGGGAATTTGTATGTCGTCACTGGGCAGAGCAAGCTGTCTCTTCCGATTCACTAAGATGTGATAACATATGCTGAGAGCTGTGGGCTGTCGTCTCCCCGACCACATGGAGAAACAAGACCAAGAGTCGCAGAGAGAGAAGGAAAGTCCTGATAACGTTGTCTGAGTCTCAAAAGCCCCTAGGGTCACCTCAACTCCTGCCCTTTCCAATTTCTTAGGCCAATAAATTCTTTTTGGTGATATCTTTTGGTGAAATTTTGGTGGACTCTTTTTGAGTTGAATCTCTGTCACTTCAGCTCAAAGTGTTCCTGACAGAGGCAAGAACTTTCTCAGTCAGAGCTGTCCAAGTGGGGGCTGGGCTGCCACGGGAGGCAGTAGTTGCCCGGGGCAGAGCTGCGCGGTCTCTTGCCAGAACACTGCTGAGAAAACTTCTGGATCCAGTTGTGCCAGATAACAGCTAATATTTATGGAAGTCCTGGCGCTTTCTGACTATTACCTCATTTAATCTTCACAGCACGCCTGTAGGGAGGCAGTCTTGCCCCCAATTTATGGATGAGGAAACAGAGTCTCATTAACTCGTCAAGGAGGCACAGATCCAGGACTTGTGCTCCTCCCTGCCAGCCCAGAGACTCAGAGGGCTTCTGCCCACACCGCACCTCAAAGCCCCGCCACCTCGGGAGGGCGCAGACGCAGGCCTGGTCTCTGCAGTCAGCTCAACAGCTCTTAACTAGGACAGTCGACAGAGACGCCGCGCTGTGTCCAGGTGAGCAGAGAGGCACACAGCTGCAGCTGGCTCTGGGGACAGTCAGCCCCACAGAACCGCAGAACCACAGCAGTGGAAGAAACCCAGAGGAGGGGCGGGGTGGGCCTCGGGGGAGGGCGCAGGTGAGCGGGAGGCACTGCTTCCTCCAAAGTCCTGGACTGGGGGCTCTGCTGTTTTTGTGTGTCACAGATGCCTTTGGGAATCTGACGGCATCCATGGACCTTCTCCTAGAAACGAAGACACATGTGCGATCTTTTGCACACGGCATCGGGGGCTTCCGAGACCCCCCACCCCTGAGTAATGTGTGGAACCTCATGGCCCAGTGAACAAGTCCTGATTAAGAAGCATGGAAAGTGCTCAGGGGCCTGCCCCAGGCCAAGTAGCAGTGGCAGAAAAATTCAGAAATGCAGATCTACGGCAGCCAATTATTTTAACTAGCATGTCTAGCTGGGGAAGGTGACCAAGTGTCTTTGTCCCCTTTCCCTTAGCACCCTGCCCCCCCCTTTCCCCAGCATCGTGCTCACCCATGATTCCACCTCCATGGCTGTTCCTGCCCAGGTGATGGTGGAGGGGAATATCTGATGAGCTTCTTCAGCCTGAGATGGGGGAGGACACCCACCCCCACATCTTTTCTCAGGCCATGGCTGTCCCAACCTGCACCCACATGACATTGTCAATCAGTCCGCCTTCCCCAAAGTTAAGCCACAGAGTGAGACTGGCAGAAATTCGTCTCTCTGGGGTCCAACAATCCGAGACCCGAAGACTAAGGTCTTAGACCTGTGTCCTCTCACAGGGTAATCACAGGTAGCCATTTAAGTGAAAATGAATTAAAGTAAAATAAAATTTAATACTGAGTTCCTCAGTCAGTAGCCCTAGCCACGTTTTGTGGGCTCAATGGCCACATGAGGAAAGTGGCTACTGCATGGGGCAGTGCAGATATAGAACATTCCCATCACTACAGAAAGTTCTATTAGATAGCACTGGTCTAGATTGGACAGATTCTGAACAAAGACATAGCCCTGGAGAAGGCCGCCTTGCTTCAAGTCTGTAGTCTACCATTCACTAGACAGGATGTGGGTAAATTTCTTAGCTTCTCTGGGTTTCAGGTTTCTTCTCTCTAAAATGGGAAAATAGGGGCACCTGGGTGGTTGAGTGTCTGACTTGTGGTTTTGGCTCAGGTCATGATCTCAGGGTTTTGAGACTGAAGCCCACGTTGACTCCATGCTCTGTACAGAGTCTGCTTAAGACTCTCTTTCTCCCCCTCTCTCTCCCCTCTGTGAGCACACACATGCCCGCTCTCTCAAATAAATAAATAATCTTTAAGATGTAAAATAAAACGAGGATAATAATAATGTCTGCCTCATGAGGGTCACGTGGCCCCCAAGTGGGTTGAGCTGTATGACACTCCAGCATGGTGCCCCGCACATAGACAGATGAGCAGGAGGCCTTCAGTTTGCCCCTCTAGACCCACCATCCACTTTTTTCCCACCCAGCTCTGTGCCTGAGAACCTGGTCCTTATGGATGGCATCAAAGGGTTTACTTGCCCTCTGTCTTCCAGTTGAATCTAGCCATCGGAAGACACCACAGAACATCAGAGGGCAGGAAGAGAAAGACATTGGGGTGTTTGATTTGTGGCCTTCTCCCTGTCATGGGCCCTCTCCCTTGATGAAAAGGCACAGCACTGTCAGGTGGCCCTCTCTGGAGAGCTCCTCACTCCAGGTTCCTCCTTCCATAGGCCCCTTTAGGCCCTGAAGTGGAAGCTGCTTCCTGCTGTTTCTTGATGGGGTGCTGTCCTGTCCCTTGTTGGTTTCTCCTTCTAGACACCTTTTACTAAGCTCTCCCCCATGACCTCATGGGAATTTGCCTCTTCTGTTCTGATACACAGACCCCCACCTGGGCGAGCCCTATGGGTAGTACCACCAGGCAGCAGGGGACCATGGACGTTCCTCTCTCACCACCTCTGCTTCTGCCTCCAAGCTTCTTCAGAAGAAACTGAATTCTAGGAGCTGGTGAGGCAGGAGGGAGGAGTTGTTAGCCAGGTAGAGAGTCAGAGAATGGGAGGAAGGAGGTGGAAAACAAGACAGAGCTCAGGAATCCTCTCGGGCCTCCTAGAGAAGCTTTGGCCTTCAGACAAGACAGACCCAAAGTTGAAGAGTGGAACCTAGTTTGGCTGTCTGGAGGGTTGGAGGGACTGTTGAAAGGGTCCTGGAGCTCGGGCCTCTGCCATGGAGTCCAACCCCCCCCACACACATCCCCCTCAAACAAGATATCAGGTCCCTTCCTTCCCAGAGCCTCCCTCTGGGGCCTGACACCCCTTTTTCATTTGAGCAGACTGTCCTGTTTATCGTCCCCTTAGCCTCCGAGGTGTGACATTTATCTGGTGCTCTCATTCAAGCAGGAGACAGAGTGGCGCAGGAATGGGGGGGGGAGGGGTGTGATGGCCCCGGAGAGGCTCTAAAAGGAATGTGTGGAGTTTCTGCTTCCCGTCCCAAGCTCCCCCCACCAGACCCTTCACCCCAAGTCTGGGCTAGATGTCCTTCCTCCAGGCTTCCAAAGCCAGGTGCACTTTCCTTACCATAATTGCCCATCTGCTCTCTTGATGAAGCGCCGTCTAGTCCATCATTGTATCACCAGCCCCTAGCAACTTGCCTGGCACACAGTAGGCTTGCAGCATCTACATGGGCCCCAACCAATATCTATTTATAAGAGGAACTGCTTCCCGCTGCCCCAAAGAGCAGGCCTCCTGTAACACCGGCGTAGACAGTGGGAAGAGCCCTACAGGGCCAGGGCCCCAGAGGACTAAACTGTGCTTTCATTTCACCAGGCTACTGGCTTTGGACATTCCCTTCTTGTTCCGGACCTTGGTTTTTCTTTTTTCTTTTTTTTGAAAGATTTTATTTATTTGACAGACAGAGACAACAGCAAGAGAAGGAACACAAGCAGGGGGCGTGGGAGAGGGAGAAGCAGGCTTTCTGCTCAGCAGGGAGTCTGATGTGGAGCTTGATCCCAGGACCCTGGGATCATGACCAAGCAGAAGGCAGACGCCTAATGACTGAGCCACCCAGGCACCCCTGGACCTTGGTTTTTCCTGTCTGAAACTTGGACTTGGTTGGATTTGATAAACTGTGGTTCCAGTGCCAAGGAAAGGCTTTTTTAAGTATCATGATTAATACATACAAATGATTAATTTGTACAAATTTTGAATCACAGTCACAAACCTTGGCATCTTAGCTTTTCTTTTTTACTCATGGCTGAGCACTATAGGTATTTTTATCTACATGTTCCTAGTCTAAAAAGAGTTGGTCCCCTCGTCCAGCCACATAAGGCCTCTGTGCCCACAAAATTAGGTAATGGATGAATTCACTTCCTTACTCATTTGTTCATTTAACAAGGATTTATGGAATGCTTATCATGAATCAGAGATGAATTGTGTGTTTCCTTCACTGTCTTTGTGAGAAGCTCAGAGGAAGTTAGTAGGTACCAGAGATGGCAGGAATCTTCACATGGGCACAGAGGTGGGCCCATCCCTCATCACCTGCCCCACTTCACTCCTGCTGTTCCAGCAAAGAGGCCTGGGAGAGGTGGCCCTGCTGCCCAGAACAGAGAGGTCTGGCTGCCTCTCTGGCTTCTGATGGGGCAGGGGGTGACATCTGATGTAGGGATCAAAAGGTCAGGGGTTGGGAAAGAGTCGAGGGCCAGGGAAAGGCCCAGACTTTTCCACATGGCCCAGTGGAGACCCCATCATATCCACCAACTATGCCCCTATACACACCAGCCAAGTATAGGTAGGAAGCATCACTAAGCTCTTCTCCAATGGGGGCTGAACTGGAGCAAAGCCTCTGGGCCCAGGAATTGCCCCAAGGGCTTTTCTTGAGTCAGCCTCACTGAGCACAGAGGATGAACCAACAAACTAGGCCAGGATAAGTGTGCTCACTCTCCAATTCAAATATGAATGCTGTATGGGGCTCATCAAGGATTCTGGCTGGAATTGAAAGGGCCATCCTTCTGAGTGCTGGATTCTGGTCCCACAATGTACCTTTTCCCTTTGGTCTGGATAGAAGTGGTCTCCAGATAGTTGTCTGCCAGTCGGGGATGGGGAAAGGTTTCATTTATGGATGCTGACTGAAGATGCTGGCCCAAGGACGGTGGACTGTCTATGGAGCCCCAGGTGGGGAATGTAGGGCAGCTCTTCCTGGATGTGTCCCACGGGTGACCTTTGAGCGGCCCTGGGCTAGGTTCATTGCTAAATTTGGCCAGGTTGTTTTCCCTTCGGAAAGGGAAGCTGCTGAGTGCGGCTGGAGGGAGTACACTCAACCTCATCCATGGGCCCCTGGACAGGTTTCTCTTTCAGGCTCAGGTGGGGTCCCACAGCTGCTGGGCAATACTTTTAAAAAATAACTGTGTTATTTAACTTATTTAAAAAAGCAGTACAAACACACTGTTGAACGTTTTAAAAATAAAGGTAAGTGAAAAAGAAAAATCACTCTTCGTTCCACATTCCACTACTCAGAAACAGCAACTGCTAACTGGTATATATTCTTACAGTCTTGTTTCTGTCTAGACGTATTATATATTCTTTTTAAAAAATCAGATTGCCTGGGTAGCTCAGTCGGTTAAGCATCCAACTCTTGATCTCAGTTCAGGTCTTGATCTCAGGGTTGTGAGTTCAAGCCCAGTGTTGGGCTCTGCCCTGGGAATGGAGCCTATTTAAAAATGAGTAAATAAATAAAATGAAAAATAACAAATCAGATTGCCATGTTCATACTAGTTTTTCAATGGGTCCTAAATATTTTTTCATGTCCTCAAATTTATTGTTTTATTTTCCAGTATCATTTCAAATGGTTCCATAACATTCTGCTTTATCAAATTGGGGCATAAATAAGAGAAATATTTCATAAATATTCATATTAACTACTCAAGCCCATCTGAAGTCACAAGAAATACAGTATCTCCCTCTTGGGTTTTTTCCTTCACCTGGAATTGTCGAAGCTTACAAGGACTTCCTCAAAAGGGCTGGTTCATCCAAAGCTGGGTGACAGATGAGAGCACTGGTCTGTTGTCACGTCATATATATATATCCCTGTGGAACGTGGTCCTGGACAGTCTCGACATCCTTGTCCACCAAGGCAGTGACATGATTTCCTCAATGGTCCAGACTTACAAGGGATTTCTAAGGTAGTTCTCCAGTGGAGAGAGACCCCTGTGTGCCAAAGTGCCTGATGGGAGAAACTTCCAGCCCCAGACACACACCAGCCAGAACCCTGACAGCTTGGGGCCTGGCACTGAGCTTAGACAGTCTGTCAAGCTTCCAACCACCAGAGGACCTCACTCAGAAGCATCTCAACCCATCAGAGAGGGGATAACCATGTTAGAACCTTTCCTTTTGGAGGCCCTTTGCCCCATATGGATTTGCCCACCTCCTTCTCAGCAACCATTCTTGAGAAGTTAAATGAGCTCTCTAAATTCCTTCTTTGCACCTCAACTTCTCTCCCTGGCCTGCCATTCATTCTTTTACTTGCCTCTCACATCAGAAACTATCCTTCCTTCTCTTCCAGACTAACCTCATGTCTTCTGTAAGTTGTTGGCACTGCTTCCTTCCCTCCTAAATCTCCTATCTTTATGAATTTTTCCTTCTGTGTCCTGCTTCTTCAACCTCTCCCTCTCTGTTAAGCCTTTTCCTCCCCAGAAAGACAAATTTCTCAAGTGTAGAAAACTAACAAGCAAGTAAACCTGCCTCCAACCCTAATTTCCCTCCAGCTATGACCCAACTGGCCAAACATCTAAGAAGAACAATCTACTCTCATTGTCTGGACTCCTCAATCCATACAATATGGTACCATGGACATCATCCGCTGAGACTACTTTCTCAGAGGTCACCGTCATCAGGGTCACCCTATGTCCCAGTCCACCAGAAATAATCCTGGTTTGCCCTTGTTGTCCCAGAGTCTTCTTCAGTATGCCAGTTTAAACCTTGCATTACATGGTTGCCTTACTGCTCACCAGCCACAACCAACACAACCCACAGCTTCATCAAAGCCATTTCCCCCCGAACTCTGAGCTACACCCGCCTCTGTTGACTGTGCCCTTCTTGAAATGTCCTCCTCTGGCTTACTTGACACCTCTCGGCTAGTTTTCACCTTTCCCTTCTGTGTGCTCGGTCTCATCCACAGCCACATATTCACTTCTCCCCCCAGATGCTGGAGCTTTGTAAGGTTCTGTTTCTTTCACTTAGTATCTAATCTTCTGAATTTCACCCACATCCACAGCCTCAGCTCATTATCTCCGCCTTTGCCCCTGATTCAGTGCAAATTTAAAGACTTCTGGGAATTTTGGTGGGCTAAATGCAGGTTTACAAAACTACCCTCTCCCAACTTGACAGAAATGAAGAAAAAGAAACAAAAATGAGAGAAAAGGCTGAACCAGGGCTGAAAGCATGGCATGATTCTCCTCAGACACAAAAGAAGATTTAAATAGAGACAAACCTTCCTCTTGGAAGGGAAGACACTGTGATATAAAGATACCTATTCCCTCTGGGTTCATTTGTAAATCCAGTACAATCCTAATCAAAATACCAACATGATTTTTTAACACAATCAAATAATTATACAGTTAATCATGCAAGAAAGAGCTAGCAGAATTCTAAAAGAGATGAACAATAGAGGAGAAAGATTCTTCTATATATTTTTTAAGATAATAGTACATTACGGTAGTTTGGGGGGCTTGTGGTATAGGAACAGGAATAGGAAGCAAATCATGGAATAGATACAGACTCCAGAATATATATATATATATATATATATATATATATATATATATATCCATATATAGAGAAATGTACTGTATGAGAAAAGGGGCATTGCTAATTAATAGGGGAAAGATGGATTATATATGTATATGAAGTATATTTATAGATAAGAAAATGTAGATGAATATTTCTTGAGGTGGGGAAGAGTTCTTCAAGTGTGGTATCTAGGTCAGAGATCATAAAAGAAAAGGATGACATGATTCACTATATAAGAAATGAAAATTTCTGGGTGGCTCAGTAAGCAGCTAACTCTTGATTCTGGCATAGGTCATGATCTCAGAGTTGTGAGACTGAACACCCCCCCACCTCCCCTCCTTTGGGCTCCAAGCTCAGTGGGGAGTCTGCTTGAGGATTCTCTCTCCCTCTCTCTCTCTCTGCCCTCCCCACCATTCTCTCTCTCTCTCTCTCTCTCTCTCTCTCTCTCTCTCTCTCTCTGTCAAATAAATGAGTGCATCTTTAAAAAAAGAGAAAATTTCTGGCACAGCAAACACCTCATAGAAATGCAGGGATGAGCATTTGTAGCAATAAATGGTAGAAAAGGGAATGCTCTTCCAAATATAGGAAGTGCTCCTTCAACTCCATAAGACAAAGAAAAAAAGTGAATGGAAATGGGGAAGGGGGATAAATAGAGTTTGGGAATCATTCCTTGCTTAATCAGCTACCTTGCATAAAGGCAGGAGGGGGTAGTGAGCTAGAAGAACAATGTAACACAAATGTTATCAGACCCTCCCAGTCTGGGACTATAAATAAAGTTCCATTAACATCCATCACCCAAAGTTCCTGCTGTTTCTCTTCTGGCTCCTACAAGACCTCTGCCCTCTTCCTCCTCTGCCACAAGTATTTCTGGGTGTTCCAAAAAGGGAGCCCACATATGCTGAAGCATCACCCTGTCAGCCACAATCCCCATATGTCTTCTCGGGAGTTCTTCTCTCCCAGCTCAGTGCCTGCTGCCAGCAAAGCCACTCCACCAGTGACCCACGTGGGACTACGGCTCTGAGGAGGGGCCCCTTTTCCAATGTTCCCAAAGCCTCCATTGCCTGGAACCAGAGGCCACTGGGCCACAGGTAGTGGTGAAAAAGACTGGCTTTCTCCTTTGCTCAGTGTCTGCAAAGGGGTTAACCCAACTCAAAAGGAAGACACAGCAGGCAGAGAAGGAGGACAGAAAGGGACTGCTTCATTTTCTAATGGCCACAAACCTGTTGGCTTAAAGCAATACACCTTGTTCCCTCACAGCTCTGGAGGCCGGAAGTCCTGGAATCAAAGTGTTGGCAGGGCTGTCCTCCCTCCAGAAGCTCTCGGGGAGAATCTTTCCCTTGCCTTTTCCAGCTTCTAGAGCTGCATTCTTTGTGTTCCTTGGCTCTTGGCCCCTTCATCCATCTTCAAAGCCAGCAACATAGCATCATGCTTCAGTGGTTACATCGCCTTCTCGTTCTGTGTCAAATCTCCCTCAGCTTTCCTCTTACAAGGACACTAATGATTGCTTTCAGGGCCTCTCCAATGACTCCAAACTAATCTGCCCATTTTCAAGATCCGAGCTCACGTCTGCAAAGTCTCTTTTGTCCTATATGGTAACATTCACAGGTTCCAAGATTACGACTTGATTATCTTTGGGTACAACTACTCAGACTGCCAAAAGGCCAGATGCCTTCTTATCATCCTCCAGCCTGTTCATCTCCTTTCTTCTTAGCCCCCAACCCCCTCCCCCAGTTCAGGAAGATAGCCTCCATGAATATTTATAGATGCAAATAAATACCAGTACTGGGATGTTGTTTATACCAGGAGTGTCAGAGGCCCAACCTGGCAACCCACTGCCCTGTGACAGGGGTCAGGTCACCAGTGCATGGAAACTGGGTGGCAGGTCAGGGCTCCAGAGCTAAGCTTCTGAGAAGGTCAAAGCACCACATCAGCTGGTCACCGAAAGAGTCACCAGCAAAGGGAGGGCCTGGGCCCCCAACTGGCTGGAGCTGCTCTTCTATGGCCCTGTGGTGAACCTTTCCTATGTCCCCACTAAGTGCTGATAGCAGCAACATCTTCATATTTACTACCTCGTCCCTCTGTCATCATCACCATCGCCACTACTTCCCCAACTCGAGGTCTCAATTTGAGGCTGGAAAGAGCTGAATACTGGACATAGGTTCAGTCCGGCATCCAACAGTCAACACAGGAAGACAGCTTGTGCCCTGATGAGAGGGTCCCCAGAGTAGCTGGTCCTGAGATGGGCATCCGTGACTGACCTTCCAGGAAACCGGAGCAAGGGAGCACTGGGGGATGGTTTCTGCCTCCAAGGACTGCCTTTAAAATGTCACAGGTGGTGTTTTAAATGTACCATCCCACCATAATCATCAACAACTAATGTCACCATAATTACCCCCGCAGCCATTAATGACAGTGTCACCGTCACCACAGGCAGAAAGCCTAGGAAAGTGAATGAGGATAGAGTGTCAGGGGAAGGAGGGCACTGTTGAGAGGGAAGACTGAAGAAATAATGGTGACCAGGCCATTAAAAAGCCTATTTGCCTTTATCCTACCCCAGTGTAAGTCATTAAAGAGTCTTAAGCAGACATGCTCCAGTTACATTTTGGAAAACCACTTTGGGTGCATCATGGATAGTGGATTACAGTAAGGCAAGGCTGGAGATGGGGAGGAGCAAGACAGCAGAGGAAGAGGAGACCCAAATATCATAGGGTCCCAGAAGTTCAGCTAGATAGTTATCAAACCATTCTGAACACCTACAAACTCAACAGGAGATCGAAGAGAAGAGCAGCAATTCTAGGAACAGAAAAGCGACCACTTTCTGGAAGGTAGGACATGCAGAGAAGTGAATCTGAGGAGATATATGGGAAGAGAGCCCGTGGGGGGAGGGGCTGGCTCCCAGCAAGTGAGAGAGCAGTGGAGCACAAAATCAGAACTTTTAGAAGTCAGTTCCACTGAGGGACAGCGTTCCAGAGGCTAAGCAGGGATTGGAGCCCTTGCGGGGACAGTGTGGTCTCAGGACCCATGGGGACACAGAAAGACCAGGGGTGCCTGAGTGCAGCAGAGCTCCCAGGTATCAGAGTGGAGAAGCTGGCTGCAGAGACAGAGCCAAGGTGGGGGCTGTAGCTTGGGGCTATCTTAAACAGTGCTCTAAGGCACACTCAGGCTGCTGCTCTTTGAGCAGGGACCCCACAAGTGGCAGATCTGGGGAGACTTACCTTCCTTTTCTGGGAGGAGTGGCGCGGGAGCAGCTGCAGGAATCTGCTGGGTTTGGAGACACAAAATGGTATCGTGCACCAGAGATAGAAACAATCGGTCACAGGCCGGGTGACCTGGGAGTGCAGCCAGAGACCAGGGAGATGGGAGGGATTGACTACTTTTCTCTGAGGGCACACTGAGGAGTGGGGGCTCGAGCTCTCGGCTCCTCTGGGTTGGAGATTAGGAGGCTGCCATTTTCGTTCCTGTCCTCCAAAGTTGTATGGAAAGCGTTCAGGGAACAAAAGCTCCGAGAGTGAACCTGAGCAGATGACTTACCCTGGCTCCTGACAAGGGCGGTGCAATCCCACCTCAGGCAAAGGCATTTGAGAAACACAGCAAAAGTCCTCTCCCCCAGAAGACCAGCAAGAACATCCACCCAAGACCAAGTCTATCATCAGTGAGAACTGTGGAACTCCAGAGCTAGGGGAAAGCAACACATAGAATTCATGGCTTTTTCCCCATGATTCTTTAGTCTTTCAAAGTTAAATTTTTTTAATTTTATTTTTTTCTTATTGTACTTTTTAAAAATTTTTCCTCTTTCCTACTTTAACCTTTTTAAACTATTTTATCACTACCTTTTAAAATAAATCTTCTTTAATTTTCATTGTTATAGTCATATTCTACCCCTTCATTGTATTTAATCTTATTTTTTGTATACATATAGGTTTTTCTTTCTTTAAAATTTTAGGATACAGTTTCTTCTAACAGTTCAAAAGATACCCTAAATCTATTGCATGTCTTTGTTCTAGTCTCCAGACTGATCACAATCTTTCATCTTTTTTTTTCTTTTTTCAACCAACTTCCTATCTTATCAATTCCTTTTTTAGACCCTTTCTTAATTTTCATCTTTACAGTTATATTCCATTGCTTCATCGTGTTTAACCTCATGTTTGTGTGTGTATATATATATATTTATTTCTTTAAAAATTTGGGAGACAGTTTCTTCTAACAGACCAAAATACACCTAAAATCAAATGTGTGGCTCTGTTCTATTCACCAGTCTAATATATACGTGTGTGTGTGTGTGTGTGTGTGTGTGTACATATTTTCCCCCTCCTTTCTTCTTCCTCCCCCCTCCCCCATTTCGGGTCTCTTCTGATTTGGTTAGTGCATATTTTTCTGGGGTGATTGTCACCCTTTTAGTATTTTGTTCTCTCATTCATCTATTCTTATCTGGATAAAAAGACACGGCAGAAAAACTCACCACAAAAAAAAAAAAAAAAAAAAAAAAAGGNAAAAAAAAAGAACAAGAGGCAGTACCCATAGCTAGGGACTTAAGCAATATGGACATTAGTAAGATGTCAGAACTAGAGTTCAGAATGATGATTATCAAGGTCCCAGCTGGGATCAAAAAAGCATGGAAGATACTAGAGAATCTTTTTTGGAGAAATAAAATCCCTTTCTGGAGAAATAAAGAAGTAAAATCTAACCAAGTTTAAATTTTAAAAAACTATTAATGGGGTGCAATAAAAAATGGAGGCTGTTACTGTTAGGATAAATGAGGCAGAAGAGAGAATTAGTGATATAGAAGACCAAATGATGGAGAATAAAGAAGCTGAGAAAAAGAGAAATAAACTACTGGACCATAAGGGGAGAATTCGAGAGATAAGTGATACCATAAGATGAAACAATATTAGAATAATTGGCATCCCAGAAGAAGAAGAAAGAGAGAGGGAAGCAAAAGGTATAGTGGAGCAAATTATAGCAGATAATGTCCCTAACTTGGTGAAGGGAACAAGCATCAAAATCCAGGAGTCAGAGAGAAACCCCCTCAATATCAATAAAAATAGGTCAACACCCCATCATCTAATAGTAAAACTTACAAGTCTCAGTGACAAAGAGAAAATCCTGAAATCAGCTCAGGACAAGAGGTCTGTAACATACAATAGTAGAAATATTATTTCTATTGATAGAAAGATATCTACCCAGATAGATCTATGCAGCAGATCTATCCACAGAGACCTGGCAGGCCAGAAAGGACAGGCATGATATATTCCGAGCACTAAATGAGAAAAATATGCACCCAAGAATACTATGTCCAGTTAGGCTGTCATTGAAAATAGAAGAAGAGATAAAAAGCTTCCAGGAAAACAAAAACAAAAGAATTTTCAGACACCAAACCAGCCCTACAGGAAATATTGAAAGGGGTCCTCTAAGCAAAGAGAGAGCCTAAAAGTAATGGACCAGAAAGGAACAGAGACAATATACAGTACAGTCACTTTACAGGCAATACAATGGCACTAAATTCATATTTTTCAGAAGTAACCCTGAATTTAAATGGGCTAAATGCCCCAATCAAAAGACACAGGGTATCAGAATAGATAAAAAAAAAAAAAACAAACATGACCCATCGATATGCTGTCTACAAGAAACTCATTTTAGACCCAGGGACACCTCCAGATTTAAAGTGAGGAGTGGAAAACAATTTACCATGTTAATGGACATCAAAAGAAAGCTGGGGTGGCAATCCTTATATCAGATAAATTAGATTTTAAGCCAAAGACTAGAATAAGAGATGAGGAAGGACACTGTATCATACTTAAAGGGTCTGTCCAACAATAAGATCTAACAATTTTAAATATCTATGCCCCTAACATGGGAGCAGCCAATTATATAAGCCAATTAATAACAAAGAAACACAATAATACAATAATGGTAGAGGACTTTAACAACCCCCTCACTGAAATGGACAGATCATCTAAGCAAAAGACTAACAGGGAAATAAAGGCTTTAAATGACACACTGGACCAGTTGGACTCATAGATATATTTAGAACATTCCATCCCAAAACAACAGAATACACATTCTTCTCTAGTGCACATGGAACATTCTCCAGAATAGATCACATCCTGGGTCACAAATCAGGTCTCAACAGGTACCAAAAGACTGGGACACTCCCTGAATATTTTCAGACCACAGTGCTCTGAAACTAGAACTCAACCACAAAAGGAAAGTTGAAAAGACCTCAAATACATGGAGGTTAAAGAGCATCCTACTAAAGAATGAATGGGTTAACCAGGAAATTAAAGAAGAATTTAAGAAATTTATAGAAACAAATGAAAATGAAAACAGAACTGTTCAAAATCTTTGGGACACACAAAGGTGGTCCTGAGAAGAAATTATATAGCAATACAAGCCTTTCTCAAGAAACAAGAAAGTTCTCATGTACACAACCTAACCCTACACCTAAAGGAGCTGGAGATAAGAAAGCAAAGAAAGCCTAAACCCAGCAGGAGATAAGAAATAATAAAGATCAGAGCAGAAATCAATGAAATAGAAACCAAAAGAACAGTGGAACAAATCAACGAAACTAGGAGTAGGTTCTATGAAAGAATTAATAAGATTGATAAATCCCTGGCCAGACTTATCAAAAAGAAAAGATAAAGGACCCAAATTAATAAAATCATGAATGAAAGAGGAGAGATCACAACCAACACCAAAGAAATACAAACAATTATAAGAACATATTATGAGCAACTATCACCAGCAAATTTGACAATCCGGAAGAAATGGATACATTCCTAGAGACATATAAACTACCAAAACTGAACCAGGAAGAAATAGAAAACCTGAACAAACTCATAACCAGTAAGGAGATTGAAGCAGTCATCAAAAATCTCCCAAGAAACAAGAGCCCAGGGCCAGATGGCTTCCCAGGGGAATTCTACCAAACATTTCAGGAAGAATGAATATCTATTCTCCTGAAACTGTTCCAAAAAATAGAAATGGAAGGAAAACTTCCAAACTCATTTTATGAGGCCAGCATTACCTTGATCCCAAAACCAGACAAAGACCCCATCAAAAAGGAGAATTACAGACCAATATCCCTGATGAACACGGATGCAAAAATTCTCACCAAAATACCAGCCAATAGGATTGAACAGTACATTAAAAGGATTATTCACTATAACCAAGGGGAATTTATTCCTGGGCTACAAGGTTAGTAACATCTGCAGATCAATTAATGTGAAATAATACATTAATAAAAGAAAGAACAAGAACCATATGATACTCTCAGTAGATGCTGAAAAAACATTTGACAAAGTACAGCATCCTTTCTTGATCAAAACTCTTCATACTGTAGGGATACAGGGTACATACCTCAATATCATAAAAGCCATCTACGAAAAACCCACAGTGAATATCATTCTCAATGGGGGAAAACTGAGAACTTTTCCCCTAAGGTCAGGAATGTGGCAGGGCTGTCCACTATTAACACTGCTATTCAACATAGTCCTAGAAGTCCTAGCCTCAGCAATCAGACAACAAAAAGAAATAAAACGTATCTGAATCGGCAAAGAAGAAGTCAAACTCTCACTCTTTGCAGACAATATGATACTTTATGTGAAAAACCCAAAAGACTCCCCTCCAAAACTGCTAGAACTCAAACAGGAATTCAGTAAAGTGTCAGGATATAAAATCAATGCACAGAAATCAGTTGCATTTCTATATACCAACAGCAAGACAGAAGAAAGAGGAATTAAGGAGTCGATCCCATTTATAATTGCACCCAAAACCATAGATACCTAGGAATAAACCTAACCAAAGAGGCAAAGAATCTGTACTCAGAAAACTATAAAGTACTCATGAAAGAAGTTGAGGAAGACACAAAAAGATGGAAAAACGTTCCATGCTCATGGGTTGGAAGAACAAATATTGTGAAAATGTCTATGCTACCTAGAGCAATCTACACACTTAATGAAATCCCTATCAAAATACCATCAAGTTTTTTCAAAGAATTGAAACAAATAATCCTAAAACTTGTATGGAACCAGAAAAGACCCCAAATAGCCAGAGGAATGTTGAAAAAGAAAACCAAAGTTGGTGGCATCACAATTCAGACAATATGGTACTGGCACAAAAACAGACACATAGATCAATGGAACAGAATAGAGAGCCCAGAAATGGACCCTCATTTCTATGGTCAACTAATCTTCGATAAACCAGGAAAGAATGTCCAATGGAAAAAAGACAGTCTCTTCAACAAATGGTTTTGGGAAAACTGGACAGTCACATGCAGAAGAATGAAACTGGACCATTTCCTTACACCACACACAAAAATAGACTCAAAATGGATCCTTACACCACACACAAAAATAGACTCAAAATGGATGAAAGACCTCAATGTGAAACAGGAATCCATCAAAATCCTTTAGAACACAGGCAGCAATCTCTTTGTCCTCAGTCACAGGTACTTCTTCCTAGAAACATCGCCAAAGGCAAGGGAAGCAAGGACAGAAATGAACTAATGGGCCTTCATCAAGATAAAAAGCTTTTGCACAGCAAAGCAAACAGTCAACAAAACCAAAAGAAAACTGACAGAATGGGAGAAGATATTTGCAAATGACATATCAGGTAAAGGGCTAGTATCCAAAATTTATAAAGAACTTGGCAAACTCAACCCCCAAAGAACAACTAATCCAATCAAGAAATGGGCAGAAGACGTGAACAGACATTTCTGCAAAGAAGACATCCAAATGGCCAACAGACACATGAAAAGGTGTTCACCATCACTGAGCATCAGGGAAATACAAATCAAAACCACAGTGAGATACCACATCACCACCAGTCAGAATGGCTAAAATTAACAAATCAGAAAACGACAGATGTGGATGAGGATGCAGAGAAAGGGGAACCCTCCTACACTGTTGGTGGGAATGCAAGCTGATGCAGCCACTCTGGAAAACAGTATGGAGTTTCCTCAAAAAGTTGAAAATAGAGCTGCCCTGTGACCCAGCAATTGCACTATGGGTATTTACCCTAAAGATACAAATGTAGTGATCCGAAGGGGCACATGCACCCAAATGTTTATAGCAGCAATGTCCACAATAGCCAAACTATGGAAAGAACCTAGATGTCCATCAACAGATGAATGGATAAAGAAGATGTGGTATATATATACA
>LNAC01000583.1:497796-536802 GCA_002007465.1 Ailurus styani
GGTACAGCAGATTGCCGAGGGCGACGCGTCCCCCGGCGAGGACAGGACGCCCCCGGGCCTGGCGGCCGAACCAGAGCGCCCGGGCGCCGCGGCTCAGCCCGCAGCCTCGCCGCCGCCGCCCCAGCAGCCGCCGCAGCCGGCCTCCGCCTCCTGCGAGCAGCCCTCGGTGGACACCGCTATCAAAGTGGAGGGAGGCGCGGCCGCCGGCGACCAGATCCTCCCCGAGGCCGAGGTGCGCCTGGGCCAGACCGGCTTCATGCAGCGCCAGTTCGGGGCCATGCTCCAGCCCGGGGTCAACAAATTCTCCCTGAGGATGTTTGGCAGCCAGAAAGCCGTGGAGCGCGAGCAGGAGAGGGTGAAGTCGGCCGGATTTTGGATTATCCACCCCTACAGCGACTTCAGGTAAGGAGGCCGACGCGATCCTGTGGGTTCCCTGAGCGGTCGCAGGCATGCTTCCTCTCTCAGCCCTGTCTCTCAGCCGGAGTTAACTTTCCTTCCTCGCGCGGGGAGCTCCGAGAGATGTGGGGCGCCTCTAGGCACCAAGACACCCCCAGGCCTCCTCCTGCACCGCGCTGGGAACTTTCTTCAGTGTTCCGGGCTCCAGTCCTCGCCCTCTTGGGGTCTGGGCCACATTAAAGGCCGGCTGAAAAGGGGTTCTGAGGCTGGCCTAGCCCTGCAGGCAGCCAGGAGTGGGCTCTGCCACTTTAAGCCACATTTCCCACCTCCCGGTGCTGGGCTGCAGTCAGGGTGGCCATCCTAGAGGCAGTTCCAGGTCATTCCGCCTGATGAGCAGGGCCACGAAGGAAGACAGACCTTTTGGCAGAGGTGCTGGCTCCTTGGGCGCTGACCCCAAGCGTTAGCATCTCCTTCTGGTGCCCTGGGAAGCTGCAGCTGGGGAGGGAGAGCTGGGCCTCCCGAGCACTGAGGTCCAGCATAAAAGCCCTCCATGCCCACCTCCGCTCTGGGTCCAGACCCTCATGGCAAGTGGTGGGCCAGGAGCAGGCACCCTGGGCGCCTGGCATCCGGACAGCAGGACAGGATGACCTTGCTCGTAGTGGTCAGGGAAGATGCATGGTGTCCTGACGACCTGTCACTGGTGAGCAGACGGCCTGTGACCCCAAGTTCATTCAGTGCCCCATCCTCACCCCGGAGGCCCAAGCTCCAGTAACTACTAGGACTCTCATGGGTCCGTCACCGGTCCCCAGACAAATGGTGTGATTGCCAGTCAGGGCGAGGGACCCTGCCCCCTCCCCAGCACCTGAGTCAGATGCCACTGAGGAGCAGACAGCACTCGGGGCCTGTGGGGGTATCTGCAAAACAGGAGATGGGTGATTGCCTCTGAGGTTGAAATAAGGGATGGTGAAATAAGGAGAGGGTGAAGTCGGCCGGATTTTGGATTATTCACCCCTACAGCGACTCCTATCCCGGTCAAGATCTTGGGCCCTCCCACAGCATCCCCCTGAGTTTTCCTGATACACGGGACTGAAGGGAGGGTCAGAAAAACGTTCACTCTTTAAAGCTGGGTCTAATTCATTCTCCCTCCCTCTCTCTTTCTCTCTCTCAGCCCTGCCCCCAGCTCGCTCCTTTCCCTGCCTTCCCTGCTTGCCTGCCAGTATAAATGAGCATTTTGCCAACCCAGAGCCCTCTTTGCAAACTCCAGGGGAGCTAGGTTTGTAATGAGAGCAAAGCCATTTTCCATCCAATGGGAAAGCTTTCCCGTGCTGGGAGTGACCAGTCAGGCAACACCCGATGGCTTAAAATAGTGGTGACCAGAGCCCACCCTGCACCCCACCTTTCCTCTTTTTGAGGGACTGCTCTTCGTAACCCTAATATTGAGCCTTCCCATTCCAGAGAGTGTGGGAGGCCACAGGCTAACCAGACAAGCACAGTCTTGGAGTTGCGTGAGCCAATGTGAGACCCTCCCATCAGGAGCTGTGGCTGCTCCCAGGACCAGGTTCCTGAAGGGTGGCCTCCGCTCTGGTCAGTGCTAGGACTTAAGGGTCCCAGCCTGAGCTAGGAAGGAGTGGGCAGAAGTTGTATCTCTTGCACCGTCTAGGTGCCCTGGGCTTCCCCTCCTCCTCCCAGAACTCCCTGGAATTGGTAGCAGGCAGGCTGTGCCAGTCTCCACCACTTGAGAGCCTTGAGGGGCCCTCCCTTCCCTTGCTCGTCTCCCCAGTCTCCCCACTGTCTTTGTTGTCAGAGAGCCTCTGGTCAGTGTTCTCCTCGCCAACTCCATCGCCTGAGATGGTGGAGGGTGCGAGCGGCCAACCGCAAGCATGCCCGGCCTCCACAGACAGCAGGCTTTGAGCGAGCACCTTCTGGGAACTGGGCCTGGCCTTCCCAGTCCCCCCTTAGCCTGGATGGTGAAGGGTTAGGACTGGGTCGATTGCCTCAATGGGAACCTCCCCTCTTTCCCAATCTTCCTCTGCCCATCCTGGCGTGTGTCCGCAGTCCCCCTGCTGCAGACTCTCTCACTAACTGCAGGCTGCCCGGGACATGGCTGGGGTGGGTGGGGGCTGTGGGGTGGCGGGCATCGGGAGGGGCGCACGCAGCAGATTGGTAAATGGGTGACAGGATAAGGGGCAGACTGGACTTTGAATCTGTGCTTGTGCCAGCGGCAGAGGCAGGTAGCTGGAAACACACATCTCTGGGGCTGGGTGGAGTGTAAGGAAAGAAACCCAAGAAAGACCATCTGTGTGTACCTGGAGGGTAGTGGTCAGACCTCCAGGCCAAAACAGCTGGTCTCAGCTGCACAAGGGCAAAGAGACAAGGGCCTGGCTGAGTCTTCTAAGTTTAGGAAACCCACCACACAAACTGGCATCACCCCCACGGACACCCCAAGCTGAGTTTCAGCCCCCAGCCAATGGGCCTCTTCATGGAGCCCATCCCCACCGCCCAGTTCAGCCTCACAAGAGCTTCTGCAAGCCCTGCTCAGGCCAGTTGAAGATTTATTCATCATGTTGACGGGCAGGAAGCATTGATCCAGCAGAATTGGTTTAATAAAGAATCGCCAGCAAACCATGATAGATGGAGTTCGCAGTTTGGAGTTCAAGGGTCACTGTCATGGGCTGCTTCTGGCATCTCCCGTTCCTGGGGGAGGAAGGTTGGGTGCCTTATCTGAGGGCCCGAGTGGACTGCGCTCCGGGCTACCTGCAGAACCTGGGCCATGGCTAATAAGAGGCTTTTCTGGGCTCTACAGGCTTGTCTGGCTCCCTGTTCCCCACCCCTCCCACTTCCCAGTTGCCTTTTAAAATTTATATATAAGGTTTGGTAAGGGAAGAGACCAGGACACATAGCCCCTCAGGACGTTGCTCCCTGGGCTCCTGCCCAAGGCTGGTTGGGCTCTTGGTTCCTGGATGGGTCTTTCCTTCTGCATGAGCCATGTCTTGGGAGCCAAGCTTGGCAGTGGGAACCTAGAACAAATAAAACACAGTGTTTTTCCAAAGACAGAGGAAAGGAGCAGAGACCCGAGTGAAATATACCTGGTTTTGTTCCCAGGAGCCTATGAGGCTTTCAAGTGTCAGGCTCAGGGGGTCTGCCTGGTTGTGTGTGTGGCTAGGTGTCTGTCTGAGCAGGTGTCCTGGAGCTTTGTGGGAAGACTGGGGGGCTGGCAGGGAAGCTCCACTTGGGATGTCAGTGATGGAGTACTTCTGTGCCCCAAACTCTAGCTTGGCCTTGAGAGTGAAGGCAGACAGAAGCTTGGCCCTTCTCATCCCTCTGCTCCTCCCTCTCCTAGCCTGAGCCTTCGGCAGCTGTGAAGAAGGGAGGGGAGGAAATGTCCTAAAGGGTCCTTTCCTTGGGACAGAAACCACTGGACTCTGAAATCATGGAACTTGGGCCAGTGGCCTGATAAGTTCCTAACCCTGACTTCTGGTGCTGGCCCCCCGGCCCCAGGCACTGCCATTGTCCCATCTCACATTACTTGCCTAGGCCTCTCTCCTATGGGGCTCTGCTTCAGTTATGAGCTTCCTCTGAGCCTCAGTTTTCCCACCTAGGAAAATGGGAATCCTGTTGCCCACATCAGACCTGTACACCCGTGGTTACTCCGTGGAGGTAAGCAGCTCCAGAGCACTCTCAGAGAACAGTGGTGCTGCTGTGAGCCACACCACCCCCACTCTCACTGCCTCCTTCCTGTAGTCCTGGGTGGACCACATGGAACTCCGTCCGTGGCTCAGGCCAGTAGCTCTGAACCCGTGTCAGGGACCTAAGTGAGAACCTGCAGGAAACTCTAGAGTGTCTATCAAGAAAGATGCACATATATCCAGATACAACATGACACTCAGTTTCTGGGGTCTGTGGACTCCCTGTGTTGAAGACCGTGTAGCTTGTGAACCCCACTCTATCTAGACTATCCCAGAAAAGAGTGCCTGGTCTGGCAGGGGCAGGCGCCAGTCTCTTAGGGCTCATGCTCCCTGGGGCTGTCTCTAATCTGGGGCCTGGCCTACCGCTGCTTGCAGGATGGGCATGAAAATGGAGCAGAGTTAGATGCTGGAGGAGGTAGTCTGGGGACTAGTTACTTTTCTGTTTCCTCAATCCCACACCCAGTGGTCTCCCCTTCAAACCAGGGGCTGGACCGTTTGCACAGGAGGTGGTGAGGAGGAAGGAGGGAGCAGCCCAGCTCTGGGTTGGTGGGGCAGGGGGCTTTCCTAGGGGCCATTGCCCAAGAACGCTGCTTCTGCTCTCAGGAATATGGGTGCTCACCCTAGCTGTTGTAGTGTAGAAAGGCAGGCTGAGAGGAGCTGCAGGCCTTGCGGAGCTAGGGGAGGGGGAAGGGCGCCTTGGTGCAGAGGGGAATTCCAAGGTGAGCTGCCTGGGCGGTGCTGTCAGCGGGCACAGTGGGCAGCAGGATTCTCCGGTGATGAGGACGTGCTCGTCCTGATAAGTCTGGGCTAGTGGCAAAGGCCAGCACCCAGCCCCGGGCCGAGGTGCTCCTGGGATGCAGGGTGCACAGAAGTCCCGTGGGGCCTGGCCCCTTGCATCGCCTGGTTGGGGAGTCCGCCTTCTGACCGCGACCTGATGAGGTTAGGGGCTGCTCCCCTGTCCGGCCCTGCCCCTCTTTGTTCCCTTAGCGGCTGTGAGCTGCGAGGCTTTGGGCTGTCAGGTGGCCGACCTCACACAGCGCTGGGCTGTCTGCCTATCTGTCTGCCTGTCCACCTGCCTTCCTTTCCCCTGCTTTTGGGCCCCTGGGTCTTCTGGGATGCCCTCTTGGGCCAGGCGGCCACCATCATCCATCTGTCCCCTGCCTGACCACCTCAGGGCATTGGGACGGAGCTCTGTGTTTATTCGAATGCGGTACTTGTCACATTGTCATGTCATCCAACTCTCCTGGGGATCTCATGAAACTACAGGTTCTGACTCATCAGGTCAGAATTAGGGGCGGGGTCTGAGAGGCTGCATTTCTGCCCCGGGGCCCAGGTGATGCTGATGCTGCTGGTGCCCAGCCCAGAGCTGAGCTCCGAGGACTGGGGTTCAGATCATGTGTACATTCTCTGCCTGGCCTGGGCTCCCTGACGGAGCACCTTGTGGGCAGAGACTTCTCCTGGTGGCCGCTAGCACTGAGCACAGCCAGGCGAATTCCGTGAACCCGGCTGAGCAACCATTAGCCTCAGAGGTCAGCCACATGCTTGGGGGTATTGGATTCACAGCCTCCCTCCCCTCCTGCACTGCGACTTGGACCCTGCTGGCCCTGGAGGCTGGCCGATGGGGTGGGGTGAGCAGGGGGAGGCCACATAGCCAGAGGGCCCTTACCATCCATCTGGCCCCATCGCCTGGGTGGCTTCTCTCCCATTCAAAGGGTCAGAGAGGTGGGCCTGGCTGGAGGAGCAGGGGCCGGGAGTACAGCGACCGCTGTGCAGCAGGGAGGTTTCTGGGAAGGAACAGAAGTCAGCAGAGAGACCGAGGTGTCAGGGCAGGAGAGTGGGTGTGAGGTGGCCTTGACAGTGGCTTCCTGGGAAGAGGAAGAGACATCCAATAAAAGTAGCTGCTTTGGCACCTTGAGGTTTGGGGGGGGGGGCCAGGGGGTGGTTGTCTAAACCTCAATGCCCCCTCCACTGCCCCACACCATGCCTGGCAGCCTCCCCCGTGGGCTGGACTTGCCTGTCACTTCTCGCTGCCCCCTCCCACCCTGGAAGGCAGCAGGCTGCATACAGATGACAGAGTTGACCATGTTACAGCAGCCCAGGTGGCCCCTCATCACAACACTGGCCACCCTGGGAGGATTCACCCCGAGCAGAAGGTGCAGTCCCAGCTGGCCCTGGCGGGGAGGAGGGGCTCATCACACATCCAAGGAGGCCGCTGGCTCCAGCACTTACACCCCTTGGCTCAAGGACTCTTACAAAGCTGCGGTGCCAGTGGCTAATTAATAGAAGGGCTACTAAGGCCAGCCAGGCGGTCTGCTTGGGCCCAGGGGATATTGAAGAATCCATGTTTCCCAGCCAGAGCGGGCCATGGGGAGGGCAGGGGCATTGCCTTGGCTTTGGAGAGAATGTTCTCTGCCAGCCAGGCTTTACTGAGAGAGCACTGCCAGGGCCCTGGAAACCTGCGATTCCAGAGCCTAGGAGGCCACTCGAAGACATTCTTCATCGTCAGCACCCGCCCAAAACTGGGATGGCAGCCACACAAGGCAAGGGTGCGCTCCCCACCACCAAGGGTACTCCAGATGAGACAGCAGTACTTAGATCAGAAGTTGCTAAGCAGCATCCTGTGGACCAAATACAGCATCCAGATGTGTTCTGTTTGGGCAGCAGAGTGTGTCATAACAAATCCGAGACAGTGTTTTAAAATAGGAAGATGTGACATAAAAATTTGGCTTTTGGGCTTCCTCTGAAAAATTGGAAGCTCTGGTAGCTGGGGCCCCACGTTCCCACACCAGAGCAGGCCGCTGGAGCAGACTAGAGGCCGCCCTGTTTAGCTTGGCGTTTGCCCTCTTGTCGCCCACTGTCCCTAACGTCTCACGCCCAGCCATGTCATTCATGCACCCTGAGCTGATGACTCCTCTGTAGGCTTCTGAATGTACAACCCTCGATTCAGCACAACAAAGACTAAAGCCAGGTGGGTTGCCGGGTCAGTAACCACCATTTCTGAACCATCTGTACCAGCCACCAAGCTGCTAGAAGCTTTATATCTCCTATTTTATTTGTTCTTCATGGTGGCCTGAACATTAGGTTCTGCTGTCCCCAGTTTACAGATAAAGAAACTGAGTCTCTGATATGGCATGCCCTAAATCATGCCACGAGGATTCTGAACATATTCTTGTCCCTCTTTGTCTCCTCTCTCTTCTTTTTTGCTAGCTTTCAAAAGCTAAATTACAAATGCAGTTCAGGAAAACATTCTCCTGAGAATGAAAACATCACAGATAATGTTTGACCACACATTATCAGGGAGGAGGGGCTGTGGGGAGCCGGCGTGGGAGATGTAACAGGCCCCAGCACACCAGGTCTGGACAGGCCTTCGCGAGCCCCTGGCCTAAAGCCTTCATTTTATCAAAGGGGAGCAGAGGACCAGAAAGGAGAGCCACTGACCCAAGGTCATAGAATAAGTCCATGTCAGAGATGAAATCAGAACCCAGTGGATTATGTAACGTCTGGCAGCAAAGATCTTAAAATTGCATAATCTATCCCTAGATCCCAACCAGAGGTCCTGAATGGTCTTGTCACTGGAGCGTTTTTGTTTTTTTTAAAGATTTTAAATTTATTTATTTGAGAGAGTGTGAAAGAGATAGATCGTGAGAGAGAGAACATGAGGAGGGGCAGACGGAGAGGGAGAAGCAGACTCCTTGCTGAACAGGGAGTCCGACTTGGGGCTTGATCACCACCTGAGCCAAAGACAGATGCTTAACCGATTGAGTCACCCAGGCGCCCCGTCCCTGGAGCTTACCTGGTTGCCCCAGCTCCATGCCTAAATTTTGAGGTGATAGGTATTTTCTGAGTCCCTTCTTAACTTAAGCCAATCCAGTGAGAGGGGAGTCTTTCCATATCTGAAAAGGCAGCGTCTGGAGGCTGGGACATACTTGCCCTAACCCCCCACTCTAGGGCTGCTCTGCTCCTGCGGGTGGCGGATCAGGATCCTGACTGGCGTGGAGGACTTTGGGATTTTGGAACTGTATCCAGATGCTGTGGATACACCTGTTCTTCAAGGGGACAGGTAGCCTGTGGAATCTGTGTTCTCGCCACCAGAGAAATCGGTGGTCACGTGGTCTATCCATTGCATCCTTCAGAGAAGTGAAGAAGTGGAGTCCGGGTTCAGGCCTGTGTGTCCAAGGTCAGGGCTCAGGGTGTGATCAAGGTCAGGTCTCTCTCTGAGGCCACACAGTCTAGGCCCAAGCTGTGGCCAGGATCCGGGTTGAACCTGAGACCAAGATAAGGCCTTGGTCTGGGCTCAGGAGCTGGAGTCCTTGAACAAAGCCTTGGAACTAACCCCAGTCCTGAGCCCCCAGGCCTCAGGGCAAGGTGCACACTGGGCCCACCCCACCTGGTGCCCTCCCCTTTAAGAAGCCCTCCCTTTCTCTCAGCTCCCTGAGCTCCTACACCTCTTAGCATCTGAGCCAGCTGCCTCTGGTCCTCTCTGGGAGGGAAAGTACAAATTATAAATAAACAACAGTGCCACTGCCGCCGAGACGCCGGAGCCACCAAACCTCACACGTGATGGCTCCCCACCCTGCGCTGCTCTCTCATTGTTTGGGGCTGCTGTCTGTCTGCCCAGCCAGGCGGCCAGCTCGCCAGCTCGGGGCTTCCACACAGCAGGGCTCAGGCCTGGGCGGGGATGTGTGCCGGCTTGATGGAGGGACTCCCTGCACCCCACCGCACTCCCAGCCCCACAAACTGCGGAGCCGGCCACGGGGCCTCTAGGTCTGCTCGCGGCAGCTGCGGGGGCCTGGTAATTGACTGCTGATGACTTTGTGTCTGTCTAAGCATTTATCCACGTGGGTGGACGTGTTATGTCTGCGTGAACGAGGCTTTCAGAAATTAATACATAACACGGGACTGGCTCATGCACTGTCTTCTGGGCCTGGGGAGGGGCAAGCCCCCTCAGAGATCAGATGTTCCAAGACTGTTGTCACCCTTTACAGAAGGCAGGGGTCACTACCCACCGGGCAAAGAAGAGAATAGGATTTCGGCTCCTCTTAGGGTGGATCAGTATGGGATTGATGGTCTGGGAAGGCTTCCTGGAGGAAGCAGATCTGAGCTGGATTCCATTCTGCATGCTTTCTGGGAAGTAGGTTTCTGGGAGATGGAGCTAAGGGGCTCGGGGGGCGGGGGTGGTGGTGTTGGTAGGCACTAAGAGCCGGTTACTCAAAATCTGCCTCTTTGGACTTGTACTTACTAAGCTCTGTGCTTCTCTCCTGAGGACTGTGAGCCCACTGCCCTGGGTCTTGACCCCAACGCTGTCTGAGTATGTGTGCATATATTTGCGTGTGTGTGTGTGTGTGTGTGTGTGTGTGTGTGTGTGTGTCTCCCTGGCCTCTCCTCCTGGGTCCTTGTGGCCCAGGGAGCTCTCCTGGCCCTGAGCCCCGGGCCCCAGGCCCAGCTGCCCAACCTCTGAGACAGCCCCCTTCTCTTGCTGTACTACGCCCGGAAGGCAGGTGTTGCCGCCGCATTAATGTCACTGAGCGTGTGGCCTGGAGCCCAGAAGTAATTACCCTGCAGTTCCCTGTTGTAGGCTGGAGCAGCCCCTGTCAATGATTAATGCGAGTCCCCAGCCGCTCGTTGCCAAAACCAGCTTCTCCCACCGTCGTTGGTCAGAGCATACAGGGCGCTTTTCCCTGCTGCGGGGACAGGAAGGACCCTCAAGCCCACAGGCCCCATCAGGGCCAACAGCGCCTTATAGAAGAAACACAGTCCAGCAGGGAGACGCTGCAGCTGGGGCCCGTCTGGGCCGCATCAGGGCGGCCCACCCTGGAGTTCTCTCCTCCTGAGCTTTCCTAGCTTGTAACGGCCCACCCCTCCCACGCTGAGCGGGCCCTCCTGACCCTCCTGTTCCGCTGTATGACCTCAGCAAAGTCCTTTCCTGTCTCAGTGTCCAGGGTCAGGGCTCAGTCTGAGGCTGAGAAGAGAGCAAAGCTAATTGCCCAAATAGGTATTGAACCCGCGATCCTGACCCCATTAGTGCAAATTGAGCCAGCAGGGCAGGGACAGTGCAGCCCATGAGTGGAGCTGATGAGAACCTCCCTCCCTCCCTCTTTCCTGAGACTCCGCAGAGGCCTATCCAGGCTTGAACCTGGAGTTGTGCAGCCCCAGTTCTCCTGGGGCAGCAGGAATTCCTGCTGCACGGGCCCCTNGGGTGGGGGGGGGGGGGGGGGGGACAGGGCAGAGGCTCCCCAGCACGTTGTGTGGTGTCTGTGTGGTCTGCTGAGCGCCCCCCAGCCCCGGAGACGGGATCATGGCCCTGTGGGAGTAGACATCAGGCTTTCTTTTTGTTGTTCGCTGGCCAAAGGACCACAGCCCCCTTCTCCCAGCCATCTCTCCTGGGGGACAGTCGTCCCCTCCTGGAAGCTCAGACCTGGCCCCAGAAGAGTTCAGAGGTGAGGCTCCATGAGGAGGGTGGGTCATACTAGACAGCTGCGCCTGGAGGAGTCCCGGGGGACAGGCCCGCCGCACTGTGGGCTTCGGAATTGGCAGGGGAGGGGAATGCAGCAAGCTGCTCATCCTGTCCCAGAGGCTCCGAGGAGTCATCCTCCTGCCGTGTAGCTCCCCAGCTTCTGGGGACAGAGCTGAGCGGCCCTGCGGTGAAAAGAGGCCAGTGAACGCTCTGCCCCATCCAGCTGTGAGGACCGGGCCAAGGCCTCCCCTCCCTGCGCCTTGCTTTCCTCTTCTGAACGTGGACAGTGCTTCTGGAGAGGGGCTGGCTTTTAGCAAGACCCAAGCCCCAGAAGCTGGAATTGGCAGGTTGCACCCGGGAGCTGTGTGTGACTACGGACGCCTGGGCCTCCCTGTGTGGCACCCGGGCGGGTAGGATTTTGGGGAGATTGATTCTGCTTCAGTCACTCGAGGAGCTGGGCACCTCTAAGGCCCTCCCCACGCTAATGGTCTGCAGCTCTCCGCCCGCACCACGTCTGCCTCAGCCCCTCGGGGCTCCCCAGAGCCCGGGGCGGGGGCGGGAAATGCCCGCTCCCCAGCCTGCTCTCCAAACCCACTTGTGATAGGCCCCTCTCCAGGGAGTCGCTACCTTTTCTTCTGTTAGCAACCAGAATCATAAACCTCCGGGGCCGGTGGGACCCCAGGGACTACGGCCCTTGCTCCAACGTCCTCGTCAGACTGTGTTTTCCTAGATGGAAGGCAGCGGAGTCCCATCTGGCTCGTGTTGTCAAGAGCCCAGGCCCCTCCAGGGAACCCCCATCCCAGCAAGAAGGGGGCCACGTAGACCCTCCCAGACCCAATATTTAGCTACCTGCTCTGGGATGGCCCTCCCGCGGCGTCCACCCTCACCAGAGAACCACTTCTGCCCTGAGCCCGTCTGGTTTCGCCCTTCACCCTGGTGCCCCCTCCTTCGGGAGCAGGTGAGCTCTCGAACCTAAGTTCCCCTGAGGTTGCGCTCACGTGCTACTCCTCAGCCGTTTGCTATTTTTGTTCCAGCCTCCTGAGTGGGGACAGCTGTGCTTGCGACATTGTTTCCTGGAAGCTGGGCGGGCAAGTGCTCCAGCTGCTCATCGCCTCCCCACTTTTCCCCAGATAGTCTTGTCAGCTGGGTGAAGCTCAGAGAGGTTAGGCCACTAGCCTGAGGGAACACAGCATCCTGGCATCTCGAGGCGCTATAGAGCAGATGATCTGCTGTACACGTTGGGGTGTGTGTGTGTGTTTACTCACTCTTACGTTAGTGTATCTGCGCGTGCAGAGGCTTACAGTCTCCAGAGGAAGTCTCAGTCCTTCAGAGAAGCAATGGTGATACCTTCGTGTTCTTTACGGCCGGGCGGTGCTCAGTTGTGCCTTCGAGAAGGTGCCACAATCCCTTCCCCGAGGAACTGTCTTCCTCTGCAACCTTCATGGCTTCCTGCAGCCCCGGAAGAGTCTGGACTACTCAGTCTGGCATTCAGGATGCCCCCAACTTCTCTCCAGACCAGCACTGGGTGGGGGAACAGGGGCCAGAGTTCTCTATGGTTTGCACTCTTCTCTCAGTGAGCTTTCTATCTGGCCAGCTGCCCTTGGCTGGCCTCTTTAGCCTCCGCACTGCGGAGATTCATGGAACTGGCGTGTCTTTAGAGATCGCCCAGCTCCATCCTTCTGGGGAAACTGAGAGAAGGATTATGAGAGGGCAGGGACTTGTTCAGGGCACATGGCAGGTTAGAGATGGAGAGGGAACTAGAACCCGGGACTCGCAGGCCCCTGGGCTGGACTCCTGCTATGGAGCCTGGGCCTCCTTCCTGACCAGGGCACAGGCTCGGGTCGCCTCCTGTCTGGGGCTTTCGTACCCAGCAGGCCACGCTGCTCCTGCTCCTCTCTGTCCACGTTCTCAAGCCTGGCCGAGTTTGCCCTCCAGCTCTCCCCGGCCCACACTGCAGAGCCGAGAGTCCCCTCACTACCCGCCCCCACCAGCTTACGGCTCATCTGCCCACGGAACTGGTCTGGATCATCAGCTCCCCTGTGGGGGTGGGTCTGTCCATCCCTGAGACCGAGGGCTCCTTGTGGTGAGACCGGTCCACACGCGCCAGTATCACCAGAGCCCTCAGGCCAGGCCCTGCCTCTCAGCGGTCACAAGAATCATAATGGTGATGATAACAGCCAGCATATACTGAGGATTTACACTGTGTAGCAAATTATACATATCTCGTTGAATTCTCCCAGAATCCTTTGAGGTGGGATTCATGTTTTCCTTTTATGCATGAGAAAACAGGCTCAGAGAGGTTAAGTGATCTGTCGGAGACCACACAGCCAGGTATTTAGACACTCAAAGAAAGCCTAAATTCTCTATCTGTCTGCTATAGTCTGGCTACCCCGGTGTGGTCCCGGGACCAGCAGCCTCACTGTCACTGGGGAGCCTGTTATCCAGGCGTATGTCAGTCCCCACCCCACACCTGGTAAATCCCTGTCTGTGTCTAGGTGCAGTTTCCAGGTGATTTGTGTGTGGAACACTGTGCCGTATGACGGAGAGATGACACAAGGGGGAAGATTCCGTCCGTGACACCCCTCAGCTTACCTCTGCTCAGGGAATAGTCGAGACTGGCCCTCACACTATGATGAAAGCCTAGGGCCTCAGCCCAGGACCAGGAGGGACTGCACAAAGTGTCAGGGGTTTAACGGGTCTTCTTGGGTCTTCAAAACCAAAATCCAATTTTCTTCCTTAAGTCACATAAACAATTTAAAAAATAAAAAATACACCCAGATCCAAGGTACCCACCCATAAACCGAGCACTAGATGCCCTTGGCTCTGAATCTTCTGGAGGCAGCCCTAGGCAGCCCAGGGAGCAGCCACCTAGGAGCCCTGTGATTCTGAGTCAGAGAGTTTGAGGTGGGTTAAAAATAGAGCCTAGTGGCCAGAGGCGGGTGGGAGGAAGAGAGCGATTCATCTGTTATGGGGGGGAGACCCCAAGTCAGGGAGGTTGGGCCCTAAGAGGGGGCGGTGAGGGTGGGGGAGTTATGCCCTCAGAGGCAAGAGCCATGGCTTGGTTGTGGCTCTGGAAGGTGTGGGGTGTGGAGTTCAGGCCTGAGGGGAAGGGGGAATCTAAGGGCACCGGCAGGGCGGACCCCATCCGCTTTTCTGGGAGGGTGTAGGGCTGGGCAGCAGCTCTGCCTCCGAGAACGCTGAGCAGGAGCCTGGACAGGGAAGGGGCAGGGAGGGACTGGTCCGAGATCCAGGTTTCACGGGCGGGAGGGAGGGAGACAAGGAAGGAGGCTCTTCCGTGTGGCTGCCCACGTGTGTGTCATGGGCAGGCACGTGGTCTCCTTGGCCTGTCACGCCTGCCCTTCAGACGGCCTCCCTGCCTCCTGTATCACTACCCTCCTCCAAAAACTCTGCTCGTCCTGACCTCCATGCCATGCTCACACGCCCTCTGCGCGTTGACGTTGGCCGCCTGGGAGTTTCCCCGAGGAAGCTTCCCCAGTGTGTGTCTCTCCCCTGACTCCAGTGAGGGGCTCTCCCCAGCACGGGGCAGTGGGCATTGGCTGAAGGCAGATTTTGGTTTTTTATTAGAAAGGAAATGTTTGCCCATTTTTAAGAAAATAGAGAATTTAGAAATAGAGTGTAGGAAATCCAGAAAGGCGTGATGGAGTGAACGAAATCACTCATGATCCCACCACGTAGCTGTGATCAGTGTTGACCTTTTAGGGTAGTTTCTTAATTTTTATTTTTGGCAGTCTTTCCCTGCCTGGCAACAGCCCTTAGTCCACCCATCCATTTAGGAATGAGACAGTTTTACCGAGAGGCCCCTGCGCCCCTCACTCCCCAGTCCCAGACCCAGCTCTGTGTTCATAGGAAAAGGAAGAGCAATGGTTTCTGCTCTTTGGGGTCGGGGGGCAGGACTGAGGACATAAGACTCATCCTGGGTCTGCAAAGTGGGGACAACACAGGGGGTTCTAGAAGGTGGGACTCTCTCTTTCCTACCCTGCCCCCACCTCCTGGAGCTCTGTGCTCTATTTCACCTATTTTGCCTATTTCAGGAGGAGGCAGAATCCTTAAAATCCCCACTTCGAGGGCAGGCTCCTGATGAGGAGGTGTTCTGCCACCTTGGGCCTGTGCCGCTCAGGCTGGAAACGGTCATGCCTAGATTGAGGCCACTGTGTCCCCCGACCAGCCCCTCCGTCACCCCCTCTGTCAGGAACCCACATCCCCATGCTTCTCCTGGCCTGTCTCTTGTTTGTCTCCTCCCCTCTCCGCCTTGCTCCCCGCCGGCTCTGCCCTTCCTTCTCTGTGACTTTTCCACCATGGTTTCCAGCACCAGGTCAGTGGCTGGTGGGGTGGGGAGTGGGGTGTTCTCTGATGAATGTTTCTGGGAGTCTTGGAGTCTCGGGGGTTTGGACAGGACACATTCCACCCAGGTCATCGGAGGCCTGTGAGAGCCTCGTGGGTCTCAGCTGCCATTTCCTGCAGCTTCTGCTGGGCCACCTGTCACTCCGCTCTGTGGCCTAAAGCACGCTTGCTTTCATTCGCTCACCCGTTCACACATGTATTAGGTCTCACCGTGTAAAAGGCCCCGTGCCAAGTTCAGAGAGTCGCGTAGGCCACAAGATATAAACACACAAATCAAACACACAATTTCGTCGTAGCGTGATAAATACCATGCTAGGGCAACGCGCATAAGGGGCACCTAACCAGATTTCCTAGGATACAAAGAAACAACGCCTCCGCTGAACCAGGGGGCCTGGGGTGGGCCGGGATGGGAGGAGAGTCCAAGGCAGACGCCGGCCTGTCCGCAAGCCCGGAGAACAGGAAGTGTGGTGCATTTGGGGCACGGAAAGCTGCCGGTATGTCTGGAGCAGAGCGATGAGGGGAGGAAGGGTGACAAGATGTGGGAAAGAGGCACAGTCCAGATCCAGAAGGGCCTGGGGATGATAGTGGGACTTGGTTCAGCTGGGAGTGTAGAATAACTCTGGGCTTGGCCAAGTGTGGAGAGTGGATTGCTGGGAGGATGTGGAGCCCACCCGGGGCCCTGAAGTATGCGGGGTCCTGGAAAGGCCAGGGGCCCAGTTAGGAAGCCACGGGGTAGACCAGGTGGTGGGCTGATGAGACTCAATCCCACTGGCTGGGTGTTGGTAGGCGAGGGAGATAGAGGCTAACTCCCTGCTTTCTCGATGGAGCATTTGGATGGCTAGAGGAGCCTGTGCTGGGAGCACAGGCGTTTGGGAGAAGCTGTTTAGTTATCTGCACGTGGCAAGAATGATGGCGTGTAGTCAGCAAGTGAACACACGGGTGTGGAGCTTAAGAGAGAGGTCTGGTTTGAAAGCCAGCAGATTCATGGAGCCTTGGCAGCTGGCGAGGTCGCCCAGGGACAGTGTGTAGAGAGAGGAGAGGCCAGGGCCTGAAGGAACAAACACACTTAAAGGTCACACAGGGGAAGAGGAGCCCATCCAGGGGAAGGAAAGGGAGAGGCAGAGAGAAGGGAGGAACCCCAGTGTCCCAGCAGGGTGGCCCATGGGGTCAGGCGATGCCAGGGGTCAGCCAGGAACAGACCACAAAACACCCCGTGGACTGTGCAGTTGCCGAGGGGTCGGCAGGGGTGTGGGGAGTGGGAATGGAGCCTCTCCCAGGAAGCTTCTTTCTGATGGGCGAAGAGATAAGGCAGAGGGATCCGGGGTTCAGGAGTGTTTTCATTTTATTTTTTAAACGTAGGGAGCTTAAAAGAATGAGCTGGTAGGAAAGGACACTTGGGGAGGGAGGCTGAAGATACAGACAAGAGGGGGTAACCCATGGGTCAGGGTCCCTGGGGAGGCAGAGGGGACTCGTGTCAAGAGGCAGGTGGAGGGGTCACGGATGCTTTTGCAACTGGAGGAGGGGGAGGGGATGAGGGAGAGGCAAGCAGGGCAGTCTGGTGGCAGAAAGAGGAAGGGGACGTTCTGGTGGCTTCTCTTCTCTCTGTGAAGTGAAGGGTGGTGGTAACTGCTGAAAGTGGGGTAGAAGAGTGGTTTTAGAGCTTTGAGGAGAGGAAGATACTTTGAAGTGGCGGCTGGAGGAGAATGGTGGGGAAGGTTTCCCAGGGTCTCCTGGAAGGCGGGCGGGTGGGGGTGAGGGCCAGCTGAGTGTGGAAAGCCTGCTAAGGAAATTGAGGCGCCGGAGGCAAGGTGCTTACATATTTAGCAGGATGGGTCTGAGGCTGTAGGATTTTTTGCACAGTCCCCATGAAACATGCAAAGGGTGAATGGTGGCTGTGATACAGGGCATGATCTTGTGAAGTGAATGTCAGAAGGACCGCGTGAGCAAGGTAGAAGGGCTGAACCCTCGTGTCTCAGGGGAAGGGAGGAGGCAGGAGGGTCCTGTGACTCGTGGTTGCTGGAACAGATGCTACAGAGCAGACTTAGCACGATTGGCCAGGAGAGCTGGAGGGAAAGGAGGTGGGGGTGACAAATGGAACCGCTGGAGAGGGTGACATAGTTCAGCCCCTGCTGCAGGAGTGGGTGACTGATGTGCGGTCAGGAGAGTCAGGGCGCCGAGCCACAGAGGGGCTGGGGGTTCGGGGTGATATATGGAGTGGAAGTCACGCAGGACGATGGCAGGGTCTGGAGTGGAATGGAAGGCTGTGAACCAAGTGCCTGCATGCCCAGGGTCCCCGGGAGCGGCAGATGGATGCTGGCAGGATGGCCAGAAAAAGACAGGGTGCTCAAAGGATCTCGTAAACCTTCCGAGCACAGGAAGGAAGTGGCCCTAGTGGGGGGCGGGGTGCTGACACCACCCCTGACTCGCAGGCGTGTGGGCTTTAGGAGAGTGACATCCTCAGGATTCAGCTAAAGCTTGCGTAAGGGAAAAGTGGGACTCTGGGGGCAGGCTCTTTGGGCTTAATTCTTGATCCACCATAGATATAGCACATTTCTCAACTTCTTGTGCCTTAGTCTCCTCATCTGTAAAACAGGCACAATCATAGTATTGCCGTCACAGGGATTTTATGAGGATCAAATGAGATAATCCATATAAGGTACTCCAATTAGTGCCCGGCACATAGTAATTTTCCAAAAAACATTGGCCCCTGTCCTCCTCTCATCTCATTGTCTTCACGGGCACCGGGGGCAGTCGTCTGTGCTGGGCCTGGAAAACCAAGGGCCGGCGGGAACCCAGGGGGAGTTCCCCGCTCCCACCACCGTCTCAGACACAAGGATTCCTGGATTCCTAGTTTCCATGATTTGTTGGGAGGCCGAGAGGAGAGCTAGATGGTGCCTGACAGATGTGACAGCTGCTCCCAGACACACAGCATGGTTAGGCCAGCTTCCTGGAGGAGGAGGCAGTCAAACCGGGTCTTGGATAAGGGAAGGGTGTTCACGAGATGGGGTCCAGGAGGAAGGGATGGCTCTCAGGAGGAGCCAGAACGTGGACGGAGACAGAGCCAGGGGGCGGGTGTCCAGTGGCTGCTGTGAAAGGAACAGGAGGGAGAACAGGAAAGTGGGGCCCAGGAGATGCCAGACCTCAGAGCGTGAACTTTCTTCTGTAGTCATGGGGAGTCTGCCAGTAGGGCAAGGGGGGACGTAATCATAAAATTTGGAAAGATAACCCAGAGATCATGTGAGTTGGAAGGAAAGAGCATGGAGGCTAGAGACAGGTAAGCGGCAGGAGCAAGGGTCCAGGAGAGGAGCATGAGGAACTGATCTAGGACAGAGCAGTCAGGGACAGATTCAGAAGACATCATAGAAGATGCTAGACAAGGGGTGTCTGGATGGTTCAGTTGGTTAAGTATCCCAACTCTTGATCTCAGCTCAGGTCTAGATTTCAGGGTCATGAATTTGGGCCCTGCATTGGGCTTCACACTGGGTGTGGAGCCTACTTAAAAAAAAATATTTGCTAGATAAGACATGTCATGGCATGCAGGGCTGCGGGAAAGAGAAAGCAGCTGAGGCTAGCTTTGAGGTTTTGAGCCCAGGTGATTGAAATGCTGAGTGTGCCATTCAGTTCTAAGGAGGAAGATGCTGAGTTCAGCCTTGGCTTGGGTGTAGGAGCCAGCAGGCCCTCCAGGTGGCAGGTGGGAATGCAGGTCTGGTGCTAGGAGAGGTGTCTACAAAGAGGGAGGGGTAAACAGTGGGACCCTGGGTATGCCACTCACCTGGGAGGAAGCATGGGGACCCTGGCCTGCAGCCAGTATGACAGGAGCACAAGCCATGTCTGGGACAAGGGCCCTGCCTTCAGGGAGCCACAGCGTTCTGGGATGTCCAAAGCCAGGGCTCAGGCTGGGCTGAGGGGTTGGAGAAGCCTGGAAGAAGTAGCACTTCAGATGAACCCTGAAGGATGGAAAACAATGTAATGGGCCAAAAACCAACACTCTCTTCTGGCTGGCAGGATTCCTAGTGGATATCACTTGGGTCAAAATGTTGGCAAGCAGGTGTGCAAGGAAGTATGCATGTGTGTACGGGGGCAAAACTAGCAGGAGTGCATAGACGAGAGTATGTACAAAACTGTATTATGGATGTGTGTGTGTGTGTGTGTGTGAGTGTGTGTGAGTGTGTGCAAAGGAAAGCATGGGTGTGTGTGAACAAGATGAAGCTGGAGGAAAATATCCCTCTTCTGACTTCCAGTTCCTCTGCCCCATTTTATTACCCTTTACTCCTCTTTAGCCTCTGGGGAAGGAGAGGGCCCTTGGTCTGGTCCTCGAGTCTCTGAGTTCAGGGTCAGGAGCCTCCTATCTTCTCTTGTCTCAGCAACCTTGAGGCCATAGCCTTCCTCTGAGACCAATCCATGAAATGCTCCAGGTGTCCGTGCAAAAGGCCGCCTTGGCTTTTTGCTGTCCTGTTTCTTCTGCACACGAGACCTGCTTCTGGCCTGTAGGCCACACCCACCTGCCGAGAGGCCACCTGCCTGCTTGGATGGCCAGGTAGGAAGTGAGGTCCAGGATTAAGGGAGGACAGACCTGGGGCCCTGGGGCTGAAACTGGGGAGAGGTGTCTTCCGTTTAGCTTAGAGAACACTGGGATGGGGCGGGTCATCTGACTTTGTAGAGAACAAGGCCTCTAATTCAGGCATGTGCCAACTCCAGCATGTCCGAGTCTGGCTGTCCCTTGCTTCCCTGCCAGGTCCTGCCACCCACCACCACGGACGTACCCTGGATTGTGGGAGCTAGCCATGACTGATTCTAGGGGCAGTGAGGTTCTGGGGGAATAGGGCATCCAGCTTGAGGTTTTGGAAATGTTACTGTTCCCTCCTCCACGGACCTTAGTTTTCCCACCCCTTTTACAGGATGGCACAACTGTGTCTGATCGACCAGGATGCTTTTAATATTTGAAAGGCGTGCTACTTCCCCCACCCAGGAAGTACCTTGGAAGGCTCTGGCATCAGGAGCATGGGTCCCCTCCAAAACTCTTCACAACCTTATCTTCTCCTCTCTCTTTCTAAAATTTTATTATTGTAGTAGAGGTGACATACAATGTTACATCACTTTCAGGTGTAGAATATAGTGATTCGACAATTCTATGCATTATTCAGGGCTCACCACTATAAGTGTAGTCACCATCTGGCCCCATCTCTCTCTCCTTTCTTGTCTACAAGAGAGGACTACACCCCCTGTGATATGCTACCTCCCCGTGTGATGCAGAGGTGCCAGTAAGGCTGGTCTCCCTCCCTGCATCCTGCTGACGTGCCTGAAATCCTAAACAGTCAGTCTCTCAAGTCCCCCCAGACCTCTTGGGATCTTGTTCTGTGCCTCACTCGCTCTGTGATCTTGGATAGATACTTCTCTCTGAGTCTCAGTGTCATCATCTGCAAAACACAGATGTTAGCAGCCACCTGAGTGCTGGTGTGAGGATTAGATGAAGTAATGCATGGAAAGCACAAGGTAAGTGCTTGATACATGTGAAATGGGGTCTTCATGAATTCAGTCATTAAGGAACCCCTAGAAAAAGCCCAGGAAAACAAAACAAAAACAAAAAGCCCAGGACATTAAGGAATCACTTGAGATGTTTCTTATCACTGGGCTTGGCAAGGAGCGGGGTCCAGGAGCTGAAGATGCAGCAGGGAAGCTGTGGCCAACTTCTTAGGGCTAGATCAGCAGAACTGGGCTGGAAGGCGTGTCAGGAGCTGTCCGTGGTGCTGATCCCCCCTTTCCCTTCCACCGCCCCCACCCCCTTCTCTCTCCCCTTCTCACCTGGCCCTGCTTTTGGAATCTGTGCAACTGTGTTGCAAGAGTAAAGAGAGGCGGTCTCCAAGGCCAACGGCAGCTTCCAAAGCCCAGGTCCTCCAGGCACACTTTCTGGCCTCACTCTTCTGGGCCACCAGGAGCCATGCCTGGGCTGCTTCCTGGGATGGTTTCTTCCATCATTGCCCAACTTGTCTTCTGTCTAATCATGGTAGTCCAACTAGACCATGAGTTCCCTGAGGTCAGGGCATCTGTCTGTCAAGGTAGACTGGTTCCGTTGTCTGTTCACAGAATGTTGTGGTCCTCGACTTCCACCACTGGACTCTCCCAGAACCATTATAAGCTCCTTTCTACTGCTGCCCCCAGTAGATGCTTTGCTTTGACTCTTCTGTGAAAGATTTCATCTTCCTCCCTCATCTCTTTCCTGTGAATTTGTTGACCTGAGTTCCTTATTGACTCATTTAGTAATATAGATAGGTATAGTCCAGAGCGTTTTACAAATATCAACTCAAGTCATTTTTATAACTCTAAGTTAGGTACCGCTATTGTTCTCAGTGAGCAGACAAGGAAACTAAGGCATGGAGAGATTAAGTGACTTGCTAGTAAATAATGGAACCAGGAATTGAACCCAGGTTGGCTGGCTCTGAAAGACTTTCTCCCCACCATGTTCTGCTGCCTTTTGGGTAGATCTGCGATGCCCCAGGATAGTGATTTCTGGAGAGGAATTCTCCAGCATTCCGACCCCAGCCCAGATCAGGCACCAGAAATATCCCGTAGCATCTGGAAACTCACGATTGAAATAATTAGTCAGAATGCAAGGAAATGGTTGTTTTTGCCTCATGTAATTTGCTTTTATGAAGACCACTAAATGCAAACATTCTCCTGTTAATTACTGTCTCAAATTTGGTCTGTAATTGAGAGAACTAGAGCTGGGGAAAGTGTAGAAACCCGCTGGAGTGGCAGGCTTGCCCAAGTCAGCATTCCCAGCCGTCTTGCTCTCGCTCTGTTAATTTTAGAAACTCCTCTAGCCTGTGTGTATTATTAGCTTTATGTACAGAGGACCTTGGGGCCCTCAGTAGCCTCTCGATGCCAGTTTTGTTTTGTTTTTCCCAAGAGATGAAATGGAAGGGAATAATGGCCATGTGTATATAGGGGTGTTTGCACACTCTGTGTGTGAATGGGGATACCTGTTTGTGGCTTCTAATGAGTGTCTGCAGCTGTCTTTGAGTGACGTGCATGAGGCTGACCAGAGAGTGTACACAGCTCAGGAACATCCCATAGAAGCTGAAACCATTCTCCTGGGGCCCACGTGTCATTAGCAGGATGTGCTGTCTTCCGTGTGGTGGGTGTGATGGCTAGGGTGGGTTCTTGGGTCTTAACTTGGCTTCTCCAGATGGCATAGGGGGATTGGGCCTGGAGAAAGGCTGGTGGGTTGGAGGGCAGGGAAGGAGGTGAAGTTGACTTCTTAGCACCAGCCTTAGAATGTGAAGCTTTAAACTGAGAGGCTCTGACTTGGGCCCCTGTCTCGAGGCCCTGAATGGCTTGGCTTTCAAAGGAGCTGTCCAAAGCTGCCCTTCCAGAAGCTGCCCTTCCCTGAGCTGTGTGGTGTGGGATGGCTCTCTCATCCACCTTAAGTGAAGCAGATCCTGCTCTCTCTTTGACTCATAGCACCATTTTGAATCTGGCAAGGAAAGTTTGCTGTGAAGTAATATTTTTTTTCAAACCTGGAACTTTTCTGGCAGGAACACTTTGGTTTTGGAGTGGGACCCTCTGAAGACTCGGGGGAGGCTTTCTTTTTGTCTCCTCCTCCCTCCTGGCTTTCTTGCCGTGGAGAATTAAAGATGGCTGAAAGGTTATTTCTCTTGGGAGAGGACATGCTTATTTCTGCCTGACTTAATACCTTTATCTGTCATTGTGTAACTGTCTAAACTAATAGCAGAGGGAGATAGCTATGCAGTGCAGGTTTTAGATCTTGGGGCCAGCCCTGGGATGGCTGGTGCTCGAGCAGGGTCCCAGGGATTGATTGGCCATACCTTCTAGAGATGGAATCTATGCCTGTCTGTGCTGTCTGCACACTCCAGAGGGGCCCCTGTTAGGCCAGGTGGCTTCGCCCTGAGGGGCCCTTCCCACATCCCTCAGGAAACCCTTGCAGTTGATTTGACACCTTAGGAGAAATGGTACTGTAAGCCCCCACTGATCTCACTCCATTGCATTGAGTGACACCTCACAGGTGCCTGAAATCCCCTCATTAACACTTCCTGCCCTTGAAGATTTCACTGTCCTTCCCCAACCCTGTGTTAGAATGCAAACCTCTGGGGGAGAGAGATGGCCAGGCATTTTCTGACTATAGGGGATAGACTAAAGGGGGACCCCAGAAAGCCAGGGTGGGTGAGGGACAGATCAGAATTATGGGGTACAGTGTTTAGGCTCCACCCCTTATTGCACAGTGAGGAAACTGAGGCCCCGAGCAGGGAGGGCACCTGCTTGATGTCACACAGCCTGTCACTGACAGATCTGGGGGTGGATCGCAGGCCTCCCCCTCCCAGGTACCTGCTGGGTGTCTGGATGTCTCCTGCTCTCTGGTCACGGTCTGTAGGATGTCTGCCTCCCAGCCGGTCTCAGGCCATAACTGACTCTCAGGGAGGATGAAGCAGCTTGGCCGGAGCCTGGGGTATTATGGGGTGAACTACTCCTGCTGCTAAAACAGCTTCACGCTTCTCTCTGGATCTCATTGTTTGGTTTGCATTTCAGCCTGACTCCCGCTGGGGAGCAGGGATGGGAGAGGGAGGCTTGTCACCTGGGAGCAGACAGAGGGAAAGGCAGAGGGCATCCTTAGAGAAAAGAGAGCCTTTCTGTGCCACTCTCCATATCTCCCATGGTATCCATGTGCCTATCTCATGCAGTGACTCAGAACCTCCCAAGACTTACCTCTTCCACACGTGTGCTCCCTTGGAGTTTTCTTCCATAGTCTGTAACTTGTTCTCTCTGTCCTCCTGGCAACTGACCCCTGTGTCTCTGGGCAGATTTTACTGGGACCTGACCATGCTGCTGCTGATGGTCGGAAACCTCATCATCATTCCCGTGGGCATCACCTTCTTCAAGGACGAGAACACCACGCCCTGGATCGTCTTCAACGTGGTGTCAGACACATTCTTCCTCATCGACTTGGTCCTCAACTTCCGCACAGGGATCGTGGTGGAGGACAACACTGAGATCATCCTGGACCCTCAGCGGATTAAGATGAAGTACCTCAAAAGCTGGTTCGTTGTGGATTTCATTTCCTCTATCCCCGTGGACTACATTTTCCTCATTGTAGAGACACGCATTGACTCCGAGGTCTACAAAACCGCCCGGGCCTTGCGCATCGTCCGCTTCACCAAGATCCTCAGCCTCCTGCGTCTTTTGCGTCTGTCTCGCCTCATTCGATACATTCACCAGTGGGAAGAGGTGAGCGGCCAGGCACAAACCTCTTGGGGGGAAGGGATATTTTCCCCACAGGGGGAGGGAGGGGCCGGCAGGCAACCTCAGATAGCTGGATTTGGGCTGTCAGATGGTAGCAGGCACATCTTCTCCAAGAGGACAAATGATAGTAATTTCTTGACTTCTTATCTTGTACTAGATACCATGAAAATCACTTCGCAGGTGGTATCCCATGTAAGTCTCTAAGAACTGTAATGCTACTCATTTTTTACATAAGGAAACCAAGAGACAGAAGGGATTTATATGAGGTCACAGAATCAGTAATTGGTGAACCTGGACTCTTGAGAGCCTGCATGGTTAATCACTGGGCTATATGGTAGGGAACACAAACTCAGGAGCCTTGAGGGGCCAGTCAGGGAATGTGATGGGTGGAAAAGGGCTGGTGGGAAGCAGTAGGGAGGATGGCAGACTGGGGAAAACCAAAGACTACATCTTCTGTCTGCCTCTACTCCACTGTAGCCACTTGTTGCCAAGTAAGGATCAGCCCAGGGTTGCGAGATCTACAGATTGATCAGGAGAAGCGGAAATCTGGCTTTTTGTGCCAATTTAGTTGGCAAATATCTTAGGTGTCCTGGGAGGTTCTTCCGGAGCAGACCCTGAAGTGAGGATTTGCATGAAAGTGGCTTTTTCCCCCAGCGGGGCTGAGGTAAGGAGTGTTTCCAGAAATAATCTGCTAAGGGACTAGGGAAGAGGGACAGGAAATGGAAGGAAGGAAGCCAAGCCAAGTGCCGTGGGGAGCTCTGGGGACGTCGTACCCCACACTTCGGGTAAAGAGTTGGGATTTTTATATCCCCTTGCACGGCAGTCCTTGGTTCAGGGCACTCCCTACCTGCCCTCAGTGAAGCAGGCAAAGCAGCTTCCAGCAGCCTGGGGCGGGTCTCTGACAAAGAGCCACAGGGGCTAGCCGTAGGGAGTGAAAAGCATCCGAGGATCCTGGAGTCGTGTGCACGAACTGTAAAGGGATCCTAGGGGCTGTGGGCAGAGCACTGGTTCCAGAAATGAAATGAAAAATTGTAAAAGAACTGGGTGGGCCAACACCACTCTGAACAAACCTAACTGCGCCATGGGCTGAATGCAGTCATCTGTGGGAGAAAGAGGGGAGGACTGTGGGCTGCAGTTTGGAAAAAGGCAGGTGACGGTGCGAGCGCTTCTGTCTGAGTCTGCCCATTCAGCTTACGTCTTGGGGCCGCAGCGGCAGGCAGGGTGGCCTGGAGGAGCCGCCGTGGGGGTAGGTGTGCTCTGTGAGGCCACCTACCTTGGGGTCCAGGGCAGGCCGGAACCCGGGGGAGCTTCTGCAGAGGCCCGCTTCTTGCCACGGCTCCCTGCTGGTCTTCTGGTCCCCAGGACCCCTCTGCTTGCTTGGTTGGACGGAAGTTGCCGTGCTCAGGATGTGAAGCCCCCACCCCACCCCAGCAGCAGCCTGAGCCCCCACAGTAGCACACACGGCCGATGGTCGGGGCGCTGGCAGATGGAGGTCAGGGGCGTCACGAAGGCCTGTGCTGCAGAAGTGCCCACACCAGCCCCGCAGCTTCACTCCGTGTCAGAAATTCTCTTTGCCTAGGAGAACTAGTGTTATTCCTGCTGATAGAAGAGGGCCTGTGACTTGTCCAAGGTCACAGGGGCAGCAGGCGTCTGGTGGGGCTGGAGCAGAGCCCAGTTAGCTCTCTGGAGTCGCAGGAATGAGGGTTCCCTGCCCGGGGCAGTGGAAGGCCCTGGGGGGCTTGAGCTAGGATTACACCATGTGCGACCCGACTCAAAATCCTGGCTCCACGCTGCCTAGATCCGTGACCTTGGGGCCACCTTGCCTCCCTGAGCCTCAGTCTCTTATCCGCAGAGTGGGTATTATCCTCACTCGATTGTTGTGAGATGACATACTTCTGAGATGATGTTTATAAGATGCTTAGCAGGAAGCCTGGGGGATGGTTCGCTAAACGTCCCTCCCCGCTCATTTATCTGAGTAACCCTCTGTGTCTCTGGGGGGACATACGCAAGTGCTTTTTCTTTCTTAAAGATTTATTTATTTGAGAGAAAGAGAGTGCACGAGTGGGAGGGGCAGAGGGAGAGGGAGGGAGAATCTCAAGCATTCTCCACACTGGGTGCAGAGACCGATGCTGGGCTCGATCTCACAACCTTGAGATCATGACCTGAGCCGAAACCAAGAGTCGGACACTTAACCGGCTAGGCCACCCAGGAGACCCTCGAATATTTTCTACGCTTTATTGTTCTGGCTCCTCACACCTAGCCGGCAAGGTAAAGCAGGCAGAGCTGATTATTTCTGTTTGTCCCGAGGAACAGGGTCAGCAGCTCCATGGTAGGATGTCGGAACTGGGCCTCCTGACTCAGTTCCTGCATTCTTAGGTGGCCTGGAAGCAGGATGACTTTGATTCTGTTGTCTGTCCCTCTGTTAGAGACGACTCCCAGCTGAGGTTGGGAAGGCAGGCAGCCGAGCAGGTCGAGGGCTGGGGCGGGGAGTTCTGTGTGGCGGGCTGGGTTTGAGGTACCTGTGGGACATCCAGGCACAGAGAGTTGTTGGCCTGGGGATCTGTGCTCAGACCTGAGAGGGGAGCGTGTTGGAGTGGGGGTGGGGAGCAGGAAGGATGGAGGCCGATTTCCTGGAACTCCCTGACAGGCTTGTCTCTTGGTTTCTGTCCCAAGCAGAAGTACCACGTTCCCTAGAGACCTCCGGGCGGACCTCTGGCCCATGTTGGCTCCCTCAGTCCCCAAGACCCCCTCCAGGCTTCTGTTTGTCTTGAACTTGCAGCTGGACTATCATTAAAAGCAGAGAAGTAGCCACTCTTTCCCTTCTCTGGCACTGGTTCAAGTCTCCAGGCCCCAGCCCCCTGGGAACCACACATGCTGCTTCCTGATGCCTGGGCCCTGGGGGCTATCGTATTTGGAGAGAGTTGGCCGAATTGCCCATGGCTGGGCAGAGTGAGCCCTGGAAGAGAACCTGAGTGCTTCTCTCACTTCCTGGGAGCTCGGTCCAGAACTTTGGTTCCCCCTGCGTCTCTGGCCTGGCTACCCTCTGAGCCATCCAGAGCTGCTCAGGCAGGCTCCTGCCCCAGCTGTTCCCTGGGGTATACAGGGGCCCCAGGAAGCCTCAGGTTGGGGCTCTGAAGTGGACATGGGTACTCAGTCTCCTGGGCAGGGAGGGAGATCCCAGGAGGCCAAATAGATGATCCCCGCCCCCTCCTCACACCCGCTCATCCGGCCTACCAGCTGGGGAGGAAATTGCTTTGAGCTGGCTCCTGCGGGCACACCGCGCAGCCAAGGGCTCCCGCTGGACCCCTGGGATGGGTTTGGGCTTCCCCAGCGGGCCCCAGGAACCCCGTCTCCACATCCTCTACAGCCTGCCCTGGCCCTGGGCCTTCTTGCCTCAGCTTGGCCTGGAGCCAACAGCAGGGACACCCTAGAGGTCCCAGGTCTACAGGAGACCCGGGCAAGGAGGTATTCAGTAGAGAAAACCCGGCTCTCTCTCCTCCTCTAACTCCCTATGTGAGTGTCTTTCCTTTGGGTGCCTCAGTTTCCCTGACTATTAAGTGTGCCCTGGTGTTCTAGGGGGTTGGGGCTTGGTCCGCACTCCCGCCTCCCCTGGCAAGGATGATGTGAGCTGACCCTGAGGACACTGTTGTGGCCCCAGGCGGGGCTAGAATGTCAGCCCCCTGGGAAGAGGAAACAACTTGCCTGAGGGCCTTGGCTTCAGCTGCCTCGCCCAGCCCAGCCCAGCGCCCAGGTCAGGGAGTCCTCAAGTGTTATTAGCAGGTCTCGGGAGTCAGGGGAGGTGGAGGGTCTCGGCAGGTGAAGGCCACCCTCTCGGAGGACGGCAGCCTCTGCCTCCAACCCGGGCGATGTAGGTCAGCATCCTCCTCCCCAGCCTCTCCCAGCCAAGCCTCTTCCCTCCCTCTGAGGTGTGAGCTTGTTACAGGATCGGAGGCTATTGTTAGAAACCATGGTTCCCCCCCACCCCCGATGTTCCCCTGCAGCCCCAGCACCCCAGCGACCCATCCCAGCATCCTCTTTCCCTTGAGGGAGGGGGCAGGAGCTGTGGGAGGAAGGCTGGAGGCAGGAGGCTGGGCGGCCGAGCCTCCTGATGAGTCTCCTCCCCCATGGGCCTCGATTTTTCTTTGTCTCTCTCAGAATCAAGGTGTGGTCCTAGGGGCAGGGGTTGGCACTCTCCATGGGCCCTAGGAAGGGACCCAGTGTGACCCTCAGTTTGGCCACCTCCAGGCAGTCCCCAGGATACACACGCACCAGCCATCCTCTCAGGCCTGGGATTGCTTACCCCAGTGTGGTCACTGGGCCCTGAGATGCAGGAAGAAGTCGTTCCTTTTCCCTGAGGAGAAAACAACTCAGCCCAGCCCCAAGAGGAGGCCTTGGCAGAAGCTCCAGTTTCTGGTCTTGCCCAGGACTGAGAAATCAACCTGTGTTTGAAGGCTGGGGAAGAGAGGGAAGGAAAGGAACCAACATGCATTGAGTACCTACTGTATACCAGCTGTGGACATCATCTCTCCTAATGCCCAAGATGGCCCTGGGAGCTGGCAGTTATGGACCCATTACACAGATGAGGACCCATTACGCAGAGCAGAGAAGGCACTTGGCCGAGGTGGAAGCCATGTCTCTCTGTCTCCACACTGTGGTGGGGACACTGCAGAACCTCCCCCGAGGGCCACGTGGGGCACAGAGATCGAGTCGCCTAGGCTGCCGGCCCAGCGAGCCTTGTGGGGCCTGGAAATGAAGGTACTCAACCCCCACAGTCAGAACCAACATCATAAAAGGGGGTTTTAATGAGGTATAAAGAGCAAGATAAATATTTGTGCAATGCATCTGACTTGTGGGTGGCCTGCAGCCCCAGCCCACAGCGGGGACACACAAGTGTTTAGCCACCTCTCCCGGCAACGGCCAGCCTCACTCTCGGCAACCACACCTGGGTAACGTAGTTTTGGGCCGGGGTGCGTGTCCTCACCACCTGGGGTACCCTCCTCGCCTGGATGGATGTGCCCCCCGCCCCCACCACCAACTCTTGGCAGGAAGTTCAGATTTTGCCATGTTGGGCCTTTGTCTGAGAGACAGCCACAGTACTCTTCCCAGCACCGAAAACTCCCACCCCTCCCCACATCCACCGGGCCCCTTCCAGCATCCGCCTGCTTCGTCAGCCCAGCGCCAGGCTCCCCCACCCCCACTGAACTCTGCAGGACGCCTGAGTCTGTGCCCACCTGCAGGAAAAGACACCTTTTCCTTCCTGCGCAGGCAGAGCTGGAGTCCCCGTCGGCTGCTCCTGCCCAGAGTGGGTGGCCTTTTCCGAATGCCACCCTGTACACTGGTGGCAGCCCTGATCCCCCTCATCCCCATCCCGGTCACCGTCACCTTGCCCTTTACCTCTGTCACGAAGCACTTCTCAGTTCCTGAGATCCCACCACATGCTCTGCCCCATACATTGCTGAGGTCGTGTTAAAGGCAAAACTATTCAAGGACCTGATCGTGAAGGAAGATGAGCTATGGAGGAACAAGAAACACAGGCGATACCCAAAGAAAAGCAGGTGTTGCATAAAAATATCCCAACCTGGATAGCTCTGTCTCGAAGGTCCGGAGGGATTCACGCAGAGGGGCAGATTCTGTGAGCTGCCCCAGGCGGGGACGCTTTCTTGAAGGGACTGGGGCTGCGGCAGCTCAGTCCTGTAAGATATACTATATACTACAGAGCAGCTTACCGCATAGTACTCTGTCCCACAGACACCGTCAGTACTGTCCAGCTTGGACTGTTGGGACAGAATACTGCAGACCTGGGGCCTTCAACAAACATTTATTTCTCACAGTTCTGAAGACCGGAAGGACAAATCGGGGTGCCGGCATGGTCGGCTTCTGCCTGAGGCCCTCGTCCTTGATTGTGGATGGCCACCTGCTTGCTGTGTCCTCACACAGCCGAGAGAGCTCCTCCTTCTCGTGTCTCTTCTTCTAAGGGCGTGGACCCCATTCATGGGTCCATTCACTCCCCACAACCTCGTCACCTCCTAAAGGCCCCAGCTCCTAACGCCATCACAGTAGGGGTTCGGGCTTCAACATGAATTTGGGGGACACAAACATCCAGTCCAAAGCAGCTCAGAAACAAAGGAGCTTTGTAATAACGACGCCACCCAGGTGTTTGGGGCCCAGAGGATTTTCTTAGCCAGTTTAATTTCTCCAGCTGCCTTGAGAAATGGGGGGCAGATGTCTAGCTCGTCTTAGCTGAGGGGAGGCTGAGATGTGGTGGGACACGAGGGCAGGTGCTGGCCATCTCTGAGACTGGATGGTCCCCACGTCACTCGCCTTCCCCATCCTCTGAGTCTGGGGAGCTGGTGGCATCCTGGTCAACTGAGACTCTGAAAGGTTCGTGACTTGCCCAAGGTCATAGAGCTATTGCGTTCACCTAAGCAATGAAGAGCCCGAAGTGAGGTCTCCCCCCCAGAGCTGCAGCTGGGGTGCTGGTGGTCAGGAGCTGCTGGAGATAGTGGGGAGAGGCTGAGGAGCTTCGTGGGCTCAGGGTCCAGGCCCTGGGGCAAGGCCGGCAGTGGACGGATGACCAGAGGCACCTCTGTCACGCTCAGGCATGCCCTGCCTCCTGAAGCGGGCCCCAGGCCCATACTGCCCTGGCTGGTCTCTCATGCCCCACACCCTCCCCCCCCAGCCCCTGACACTGATGCAGCAACTCGGTGGGGAGCAGGCGTGCTGACAGCCCGGGGCTTACAGAGGCGAGATGCTGGGGAGTTCTGGCCGGCCCTGGTCCCCTTGCGGTGTGAATCCAGCCACATCACTCAGTCACGTTGGGTTTGAGTTGCTCCGTCTGCAAAACAGAACTCCTAAAAACCATCCTTCTCACGCTGGGCCAGTCTGATTATCTGCCGGCAGCCCCGGGCTCAGACGTGCCTCTCCCACTGCCCCCATGATGGTGGCCCGTGCCTTTCCTTCTCCAAGCCTTGGCGTAAAATGGATTAATAATATTTTCAGCAAAGGGTTGTTGAGAGTTTAAATGAGATGATGGCTGTGGGCCCACATGCCCACACTCAGATGTGGTGTTACTGTCCCTCTGGTACCGGAGCCTTGATGATGGATCGCCACCTTCCATGAACCTTTCCAGGATCTGCTTCATCCTGAAAAGGCTCCATCACCTTTTGGCTGGAACATCCAGACTCATGATGCTAAGGGGGGCGTGGGTGGGCGTGACCCTGGAGTCGAGTGACAAGTAGTATTCATGTTTGGCTTTTTAGAACCTAGCCCCAAACTAAGTCCACATTTCAGAATGGGAAACTGAAGTCACTAGTATCAGAATGACCCACTACCAGCCACCAAGGTCTACCCCATCCTGCCCCCAGAGTCTCCTAGTCCGGTGCAAGACCAGAGTCCAGAGACCTCCCTCTAGACTTCCTTCCAGCTCTCTGTCCCCTCACTGCCCAGTCAGCAGGGGGGTCCCCATTGATATCAGACCAAGCAGCAACTCCGGGGTGTGTGTGGGGGCGGGGAGCAGGGAAGCTGGGATATGCCTACCGTGGCCCTGCCCTGCCAGGCTTCATTCGGCCTCTCCTAGGAGCCACAGGAGTGGGGGTGCATGGTGGCACTGGGCTGGGGTTCCAGGCACTGTACTTTATTAAGCGGTACAGGAGAGCATGATCACTACTACATATGAATGAATCATAAAGATTAATTATTAACAACAGCCCATCAATGAATAATGGTTCTCAATTTGTGGAACACTTCTATAGCACTGAGCACTTTATATGTATAATTTAATCCCTTTGATAGTGCACTCGGGTAAGAATTTTCATTGCCATTTTCCAGATGAGGAAACATAATCAGAGAGGTTCAGGGACTTGCTCAAGGTTGCATAGGTGGGAATTGGGTACAAGTGGGCCTGGGATCAAAGTGTGTGGGAATGGGGAGCCCGTGTGTCCATGCTGCTTCCCCTTTAGTTCTGTGGCTGCCCTAAGCAGAACCCCAACCCCCCACCCCTGGCCACCGTTAGGTCCTCCGAGTAAAGCTGTAGGTCTGGGGAAACACTGAGGCCCTGGCATGACAACAGATCATGGTCCCCTGAGGAGCCTTGTGCTGGCCAGCTCTTCTCCCTGTAGTCTTCATGGCCTAGAGGCAGCTTCTCTGCCCACCCTGGGGCTGCCGGGGCTCCAGGGCCCGCCCTTCAGGTATCCGGCCTGCAGGGCTGCACTTCCTGGGGGAGGACCCCCCCCATCTGCATGAATCCCAGGAGGCGTCCCCCTGGGGCCTCCCAGCCTGTTTCTTCCAGGCCACCTTCCTGCCACCTGCCACCCTTGCCCCCTCCTGTACCTGCACCTGCACCCACACCCGCACCAGGCCGGCTGCTCTGCCAAGTCCGCATGGGGCGGTGCTCAGCAGCAGCCGCAGGGGCTGGCGGAGCAGGGCTGTCCTCCTCTCCCGGCCAGCCACCCATCTAGACATTTCTTTTCCTCTGCCTCCAGATCTTCCACATGACCTACGACCTGGCGAGTGCCGTGGTGCGCATAGTGAACCTCATCGGCATGATGCTCCTGCTCTGCCACTGGGACGGCTGCCTGCAGTTCCTGGTGCCCATGCTGCAGGACTTCCCCGACGACTGCTGGGTGTCCATCAACAACATGGTGGTGAGCGCCCCGCCCGTCCTCTGCGCCCCAGCAAGAGCGGGGCGGGTGTGCACAGCTGGGCAGAGTCGGCCCACAACCGGGACTCCCGAGCCCCAGCACGCGGGGTCCTGGGGTGCGCGGCTCTAGCTGATACGGGTCCACCCCAGAGTCCTTGGCTGTGCCCCGCTCGCTCCCCGACCTCCTTCCAGCCTCCTGTGCTGTCGGGAGCCCCAGTGTTTGGCCCGGACTTCATCCAAGGAGACGAAGACCTGGCCATTCTCAGACCATATCAAGTGTGGCCAAGCTGGGCTGGGGGCTCCTGCCCTCCTCCCCCGGTTCCCCAGAGGCAGACCAACCCTAAAAGGCGAGCCCGAGGAAAGAGGAAGCTGGGAGGAGCTCTGTGGGCAGTGCCTAGACCGGGCTAGCCACCTTCCGCTGAGCTGGGCTGTCCCTACTGGCCCCTTTCCTGCCCCCAGCCCCCACCCCGCAGACACACACTGGGCTCTGCACAGGTGAGGTCCCGAGCCTGGAAGGCTTACCGCCTCCCTACCACCAAACCTGTGGGAGGGAGGGGGAGATGGAGTGGGGGCTGGGAAGCCATAGTGCAGACCCCCCCCATCGCCTCCCAAGGACAGAGTGGACACCAGGCCGGGTGAGGACCCCCTAGACCCGTGAGCATTTCTCTGGGTCTGGTGAACCCCGCCTCCCTCCTTCTCCCTCCCAGTCTGTGTGGTTGGGTCTGTGTGGTTGGGTCTGGTGGCAAATCCCCAGAGCCCCAGGGGAGGAGAAACCAGCTTTGAAAGAGGTGAAAGAGACCCTGAGGCATCTTTCAGCATCAAACAGGCCTTTACAAAACAGCCTTTTGATGAGCTAAGTGTAAATGAATCGGCCATATGGATTGAATTTCCTGGTCCCCAGAGGCTCAGCAGGGAGGCCGGAAGCCCTGGCTAGAGGCAGCTGGGGGCCACCCCAGGTCCCCAGGTGGGGAGCCGGGGCCGGCACCCTGGGATCAGCCCCATTGACCTCCCAACCTTGTCTGCATCGAGAGCCACCAGAACTGCGCAGCTTTGTCTGGGACCATCTGAGTGACCTTGAACATGGCTCATAGCTCCTGGGCCTTTCTCCAGGTGCCAGGAAATGCCTGCTGACCCTGGAAGGGTCTGGGGCTCTGGGCACAGGGTCTGGGGCTCTGGGCACCGGTTCTGTGGGTCCTGTGAGAGGTCCTGCTCATTGTGTTAATACGTCCCCTGTATGAACAGGGAGATAGTGGGGAGGCAGCAGATGCTGGGGTTCATCTGGCAGCTTCCTCTTCGGGGACAGTTTCCTCTGTGTGAGGGTGACAGGCCCACACATGCACTAAATTCAGGAGATGGCCCTTCTGTGCCCAGCGTTCCCACACGGAGACTTCCTTGAGACACTGACTGGCTTTGGAGACAAAAATAGCCAGGAGCCTCGCTCACTCCCTTCCTCCCTCCTCCTGCCCCCAAGCAGTGTCTGTTCCGGACAGCCCAGCTCCTGGCGGGGGTGGACTAGGGGGGCCTCAGCCCTGGACCCATTCCGGCAGGGCTCACCCAGGAGGCGAGTTAGCTCTGCAGCGCTTCAACTTTGCTCACCCAAAATGAGGACAGCGTTTTTGGCTCTGTCTGCCAGAGCCTGTCCCCCCAAGGGAAGCATATCTGGTTTTATAATTGAGGTCAGTGGGGAAATGGGCTTCACTTGGCAGTAGTTGCAGGGGGCAGTGGATCTATTTCAGCAAGTGGAGGACAGCAGGGTGGCTTGGACTGGAGCCTTTGGCTGCTTGGGGGGGGGCGCTCCAGGCGGCCCCACGGGGACTGAGAAGTCAGAGGGGGACGAGGCTGGCTCCCCTCCCTTTGCTGGGGCTTCCAGACTGATCCCTGACCCCCAGAGCAAGAGAAAGGCCCAAGTCGGGGATTCGCTGTCACTGCACGCCACCAGCGTGGGCCTCCTGCCCCTCACCTGAGGCTTTCAGCCAGCAGCAAGGTTGAAGCCCTCCCTGGGCTCAGCCACTGGGGAAGAATTAGGCTGAGGGGTGGGAGGTGGCGGGGACCTTTCTAGCTGCTAGTGAGGGTGGTGACCATTCACAGCCCACCCCCTAACCTGTCCGCAGAACAACTCCTGGGGAAAGCAGTATTCGTACGCACTCTTCAAGGCCATGAGCCACATGCTATGCATCGGGTACGGACGGCAGGCGCCCGTAGGCATGTCGGACGTCTGGCTCACCATGCTCAGCATGATCGTGGGTGCCACCTGCTACGCCATGTTCATCGGACACGCCACGGCCCTCATCCAGTCCCTGGACTCTTCCCGGCGCCAGTACCAGGAAAAGGTAGGGTGGAAAGCTGGGGGCCCTCCTGGGTTGGCTCAGGAGAACCTGACCCATGCATGGTCCCCAGGGAGCACAGGCTGGCAGCCGGGGGGTGGTCCCCACCAGACCCCCGACGTGTTCCGCCTTCTACATCCTCTGGCCTTGGCTGCTCATTTTTCAGTTGTCTGCCTCTTCCTGGGCAAGTTTCTGAAACAAACAAACCCTCACGTTGTTTTTGATTGCTGAATCCGTGGCTCAGCCCATGGAATTGAAGTTCGCCAGTGCCCTCTGCATTACTAAAGCCAGTGGCTCCTTTGGGGTCCCCCCACCCCACCCCGCTGAGCATCTTAGTGGTATTTGACAGTTATCACTCCCTTCTTGGCTTGGCACTTGGTTTCTGTAACTGCACCCTCTTGGCTTTCCTCCCCCTCTGGCTGGTCCTTCTAGCTCTCCCTGTGCAGTGAGGCCCAAATGGTATAACCGGCTGTCCATGGAGCGTGGGCATGTTACTTCCCAACTCCGTGCCCCATTTGCTCATCTGTAAGATGGAGACAGCAAGGAGAAGGGGTCATATCATGGGGTTTATGAAGAGGCAGTGATATGTGCCAACCACTAAGACTATGTGAGCACGGAGTAGGCCATTCAATATTTATTGGCTAAGTAGGCTCTATCTGGCACCGTCCACTCCATACTCTGCATGGCAGATAGAGCAGGCACTTAAAAAATGTAAAGTTGATCATATCATCCTGCTTAAAACTCGTCAGAGTCTTCTCATTACTCATAATGTAGATAGAGGAACTCTGCTGTGGGGTTTAAGGGGCATAATCTGGCCCCTGCCCTTCTCATGCCCTGATCATGCCATGGGCCCCACAGCCCTCTATTCCAGCCTCGCCAGGCCCACCCCCTGCAGGTGTCCTCCTGCCACAGGGCCTTGGCACAGACACTAGCCTAGAACGCTCCTTGCTCCTTTTCGCCCATTTCTCCACCTCTCAGCCTGCACTTCGCCTTGGTGAGCTTTCTGTGACCCCATCAGCCCCACCTATCATGTGACCCCCTGGTGCCCTCTAATTCCCCTTCACCACACTTTGGATTCCTACCATATTTAATTCCTCTGTGTGGTCTGTTGTTTAGTGTCCAACTTGCCTGTCCAAGTGTGGCTCTGTGAGGGCAGGACCCAGGTCTATCGCTCCCCATTGAATTCCCGATGTCATGTCCAGCACTTACCAGGGCTCAGTGTGTATTGATTAACTGGCTGCCTGCCTGCCCCAGGTGCTGTCCCTTGCTGGGGTGACCAAGACATGGAGGCCCAGGTCCCATGCTGCCAGAAGGAAAGTTCAGGAGTCTGCAAAGCCAGGGCAAGGTGGGAGGGGCTGTCTGGGGAGGCAGAGGAAGGAGAAGGTAGAAGAGAATTCTAGGCTAGTCACCATGATGAGCGTGATGGGTGGGAAAGAAATCAGCCTGATTAGAACAAAGGGTCCCGGGTTAGCATTGAGGGGGCTGGAAAGGTGAAGGAGAGGAGGAGTCAGGTTATAAAGGCCAGGGTTTAGTCCATGGCCAGGGGAGGGATCAATGTGGGCTGGCATCAGGGCCCAGCCTGTGACCAGGTCAGGACTCAATGTGACACCAGGGTCAGGGGTCGGTGTGGGACCAGGATGGGGGCTCAGTTCAGGACTCCAATCAGGGATAGTTTAGAAAAAGCACCAGGGTTCATTTGAGGGCAGAGTCAAGCTGCTTGTGACTTTCCATTTGAGAGTTGTCTTTATTTCGTTCTTTAGTTAATGGCTCTCCAATATGATTCACCCATAAATCTCTCTGAAATGCATTACCTCCCCCTCGGCCCCCACTACTTGCTCTCGCCTAGACCACTTCAGCCAGCTTCCAACTCCCGCCCCGTCTCCAGACCCTGTCTCCCCACCGCTATTGATGCTCCAGGTGTGGGGAATTCTCTAAAATATAGCTCTAGTTGTTCTGCCTGCCTCTGTTCCCATAGCCAGCAGGGAAGTCCCCGTCTCCTGGGGCTGGGCACAACGTCGAGCAGACAGAGCCAGCTTGGCTGGAAGAACACATGGAAACTTCATCTCCCAGGCCTCGGTTGCCTGCTGGCATCTGTCTGCAGCCGCACTGTGTCCCCACCTCTTGGGAGCACCAATGTGTGAGAACAGGCTCCCCTCTTCTGCTTGTTCCTGGGGTATAGGAACTTCCTGTCCATCTCAGTGTGGGAAAGCTCTGCTCTTGCCTAATCTGTTTCTGCCTAGCACTCCCTGGGGACCCCCACTGTGTACCCACAGTCCCAGGATGGCTGGAGCAGCCCCCACCCTTCACCCCTGGGTGGACAGGACCATTTTGTATTTGCTGGAGCACTTTGGCTCACAAATCTCTTATCCCCAACCTCTGGTTAAGGACCTTGTTCTATCCTGGCCCTCCCTTGGGCTAGAGTCACTCTTCCACAAAATGTCTGGGAGCCAGCCGGGACCATGTTTGGATACACAGCCTATGACACATCAGGCATCCTGACTTCAGCCCCCAGTCCTGCTAACCCCATCCCTGCTGCCCAGCCAGTGTGATCACTGGTAGCAAACAGTTCCTCCAGGAGGCCTCTGTGAGGCCTCTCTGGTCCACAGCAGGACACAGGGAAGACCCAGGGGCAAAGAAAACTTGATAGACTCCTGGGTGGTTGGCCTCGAATGGGGCTTTAGACAGCCCTTGCTGTCCCCAGCCGTCTCCAGAGCCCCGAACATGCTGATGGAGCCCCTTGCCTGCCCCAAGCAGCTGGGAGTCAGGGCCATGGTTTGGGGCACACCAACACCAAGGATCTTGGCATCGGGGAGCCAGCTGGGCCAAGAAGGCCCACAGGGTCCATGGCAGCTCTGGTCAGCAGAGCCGAGCCTCTCAGGTGGTGACATCCTCTTCCTCTCTCCCTGGACTCAGTACAAGCAGGTGGAGCAGTACATGTCCTTCCACAAGCTCCCGCCCGACACGCGGCAGCGCATCCACGACTACTATGAGCACCGCTACCAGGGCAAGATGTTTGATGAGGAGAGCATCCTGGGCGAGCTGAGCGAGCCGCTGAGGGAGGTGAGCGGGGGGAGAGCGGGGGGTGGGGAGGGGAGCTTCCCTCCTGCGGGGCAGCTCCCTCACCTCCTCCACCCTGTCTGGGGAGCAGGAGATCATCAACTTCAACTGCCGGAAGCTAGTGGCCTCCATGCCGCTGTTCGCCAATGCGGACCCCAACTTCGTGACCTCCATGCTGACCAAGCTGCGCTTCGAGGTCTTCCAGCCTGGGGATTACATCATCCGCGAGGGCACCATAGGCAAGAAGATGTACTTCATCCAGCACGGGGTAGTCAGTGTACTCACCAAGGGCAACAAGGAGACCAAGCTGGCAGACGGCTCCTACTTTGGAGGTGAGGTGGCCTGCAGAACCCTAAGGGGACAGGGGAATGGGCTAGAGACACACTGAGGGCGATGTCTGGGGCTCTTCGTGGCCCCTGCCTGGAGGTGGGGGGTCTGTAGCCCCGCGTGGGGAGGGAGCGGAGCCGCGAAGAGCCTGGCACCCACGTGGGAGCATCTAGCGTGGTCACCGCTGGGGATGGGGCCTTGTGACCGTCGGGCTTCCCTACCAGACTGTGGGGACTCAGGTCAGGGGTGAGCAGGAGGCCCCTTCGAGCCCCCCCAACCCCCGCTGTCCCGGCAGAGATCTGCTTGCTGACTCGCGGTCGGCGCACGGCCAGCGTGAGGGCCGACACCTACTGCCGCCTCTACTCGCTGAGCGTGGACAACTTCAACGAGGTGCTGGAGGAGTACCCCATGATGCGGCGGGCCTTCGAGACGGTGGCGCTGGACCGCCTCGACCGCATCGGTGAGGGGGCCGGGCAGGGCGGCAGCGGGGAGGGGGCCCCCCCCACC
>LNAC01000583.1:537578-605912 GCA_002007465.1 Ailurus styani
GGCAGCTGGGCCAGCCTCCCGGGGAGCTGTCCCCCGGCCTGGCCGCCGGCCCGCCGAGTACCCCAGAGACGCCCCCGCGGCACCCCGAGCGGCCGTCCTTCGCGGTGGGGGCCTCCGGGGGGGCTTCTCCCGTAGCCTTTCCCCCCCGCGGAGGTCTCAGCCCCCCGGGCCACAGCCCCGGCCCCCCAAGAACTTTCCCAAGTGCCCCCCCTCGGGCCTCCGGCTCCCACGGTTCCTTGCTCCTGCCGCCCGCCTCCAGCCCCCCGGCCCCCCAGGTGCCCCAGCGCCGCGGCACGCCGCCCCTCACCCCGGGCCGCCTCACCCAGGACCTCAAGCTCATCTCAGCCTCCCAGCCGGCCCTGCCCCAGGACGGGGCGCAGACTCTCCGCAGAGCCTCTCCGCATTCCTCGGGGGAGTCCGTGGCGGCCTTCCCGCTCGCCCCCAGGGCCGGCGGCGCTAGCGGGGGCAGTGGGGGCCTCGGTCCCCCGGGGAGGCCCTACGGTGCCGTCCCCGGCCAGCATGTCACTCTGCCTCGGAAGACATCCTCAGGTTCTTTGCCACCCCCTCTTTCTTTGTTTGGGGCAAGAGCCGCCTCTTCTGGGGGACCCCCTCTGACTGCTGTCCCCCAGAGGGAACCTGGGGCCAGGTCTGAGCCAGTGCGCTCCAAACTGCCGTCCAATCTATGAGCGGGGCCCCTCCTTCCTTCTTCTCTCTTCTTTTTTTTTCTCCCTTCTTTCTTCCTTCAGGTTTAACTGTGATTAGGAGATACACCAATAACAATAATAATTATCATTAAAAAAAACCACACCAGAAAAACAAAAGACAGCAGAAAATAACCAGGTATTCTTAGAGCTATAGATTTTTGGTCACTTGCTTTTATAGACTATTTTAATACTCAGCACTAGAGGGAGGGAGGGAGGGGGGAGGGAAGCAGGCAGGGCCCAAAGGCAAAAGCCAGAAGAAGGCAGGTGGGGGTTTCTGGGGCTTGATGGGGGCGGGGGTGACCCACCTTTGGGGTTACTTAGAGCAGATCTGTTATTGTATTCGTTTTAGGGCAACAGTCATTATCAGCCCCTTAGCTATGAAAGCTATGAACTTGGAGCCCCATTCTGCGGGGGTCATCTTGTTCCCCCCAGGAAGGGGTTGCCCCTGGATGTATTCCTGGGGAGCCTCAGTCACCTGAGTCCTTGAGACAAAACAGGGCCAGGGCCCTGAGAGTCTTGCATTTTTTTCTACTGCAAACTTAGCAAGATATGTATATGAATATGTATATGTATATGTATGTAAGATGTGTATATGTATAGCTATGTAGCGCTCTGCAGAGCCATGTAGATAGCCACTCACATATGTGCGCATTTTAACCCCATGTTGCCAGGACACCCAGGTCACCTTACATCCAGCAACCCGCCTTGGCCCTCAGGCTGGGCACCACAGGGTCTGGGGGAAGTGTTCTCTCCAGTCCTCAGGGAAGAGGACCCCAGGACCTCTCAGCAGGCTCCCTTTCTCTCCATTTCTGTTCTCAAATCCAGTCCTAGCCCGATGTCTCGCCACAAGGAAGAAGAAGACCCCTCCTTCCCTGTGGGGCCTCAAGCACATCCTGTCACCTCCGTGGCCCTCCGTTTTCCCATCTGTATGGTGGGAGGTGAGGGGAACTTCTATTTATTGAGTCTGCTCTGTGCCAAGCACTGATTTAGCACTTTACACACATTAACTCCTTCAATTTCACAAAGACCACGAGGCGGGTTCTTCGATTCTCCCCATTTCACAGATGAGGAAACTGAGTTTGGGGCCATTTTTCCAGAATCATATAAAGAGGAGTGGCAGAGCCAGGACTGATCAGAGATTTAAATCCATGCCTGCCTGAGACCAAATCCGATGTCCCTTCCGGAAGCGACTATTCAGAGGGACTAAGTCTCCAAGCATAGTGTTGTGGGAAGAGAACAGATTTTGAAAGCAATCAGACCTGGGTTCAAATCCCAGCCCTGCCACTTCTTAGCTGTATGACCTTGGGCTAGCTATCTGACTTGGCTCTGTTCCCTCATTTGTAAAATGGGAATGATTATGGTACCACCTCACAAGGATCTATGAGGACCAGACAAGAAAAGGAGATATGAAATGCCCAGCCTGGTGCCTGGCACACACCATAGTAGGTGCTCAATAAATCATGTCTCTTCTGTTCCCCCCTCACGTGCCCAGCCCACTGCTCCAACAAGTTATGGTGAGAGCCCAGAGAACTTTGGATGAGGGCTCCAGGACCTTATGATCTCAGGACACGGGAGGTGGCTGGGCCTCCTGAAGGGCCTCTTGTGGCCAGCCTTGGGCTTGAGCCAGCCCTTGAGAGATGGGAAGAGTTAGGAGGAAGGAAGGAAGGAAGAAGGAAAGGAAAGAGAAGGGGGGAGGCGAGGAAAGGGGAGCAGGGGTGGGTTGGAGGGCACAGTGAGGATGGGACCGAGGATGTGCAGGTGTAGAGAGTCAGGGCTTTGGGTGGAGATCCAGAGGCAGTGGATGGCAGCCTGAGGGGATTGGCCTTGATTCTGAAGGCACCTGGGAGCCAGAAGCAGGTTCAGAATGGGGGCTGATGTGAAAGCAGCTCAGATGCCTCCTGAGGGACACTCCTCCTCCACAACCAGACCCAGCCAGAGCCAAGGTTAGTGGTCTGCCTACACCTGCCTATCAGGCTGGAGCAGGTTAGGCTGCCAAGATGTGCAGAGGGCGGAGGGCTGGTCCCACTGTGCCATCCAGAACCCCCTTCATGTTCCAGCCAAAATGAAGTCAAGATTGGGTTTGGTCCTGAGTTGTCCTGGGATATGGGGCAGGCCAATATCTCCATGGATGGGCCACATGAAAGGGAGACAGTCATCCAGGAGAGAAAGTGGTGAAGGATCCTGGGAACTTGGGGAGAGACTAAGCACCCAGCTGGGGTCTCTATTGGGCAGGAGAATGCACCTTGGGCCCAGGGAATTTTCAGAGCTGGGTTTAAGTGGCAGCCTCCACCTGAGTTCTGCACACACCCCTGCCCCCCACCCCACCAAGGAAGGCTGCAGGACTTGATCCAAAGCCAGTCTAGATCCAGAGGGGGTGGGGGAGGGGAGAAGAGCAGGGGTGGAGGGTGCAGGGGCATGAGGCGTGAGGACCACCTCCCCTTGCCATCAGGGCCTGGCCTCACCACCCTCTTCTTTGCACACATGCGCGCGCACACACACACACACATGCATTTTATAAAAGCTCTGACCCAGCCTAGCCACTCCTCAGAGACTGGGGAAGCCAGGTCCAGTGTGTGGGCCGACCCATCCCCAAACTCCCACAAGCAATTTTCAAATCTACCACTTTTAAAACAGAAAACGGTAAATGCACCGTGTTGTATATTTTATTTAAATAAAAAAAATTCCAGCAGATGCTGTCTTTTTCGGGGGTCAGGGATTGGGAGCAGAGAGTAAGGTCAGTGGGGTAGGCTGGAGGGCTCAGGAGCCAGGCTGTGGTGGGTGGGGGGATATGTGGGCACTTGGGGGGCACAAACCTGTGACCCCAAGAGCAGGGGAGCGAGGATGCGAGGGAGTATGAGAGGGCTGGCTGTGGCTGAGGGTGTGCGTTGTTTATGGGCTGGTGAGTCATTAAGGAGAAGTGTGAGAGAGTGTGTGTGTGTGTGTCAGCTGGCAGACATGTGAGACCCTGACTCAGATCCTGCCCACCCCAGCGGCCAAGAATGGGACTCCTTGGTGCTCCATGAAGGGGAAGGAGGACAGTCACTGTTCATGTGGACTCCAGTGGGATACTTAGCCTGATCAGAAGGGACCTCTGAGGGGGGCTGGGGGACCAAAGGTGACCTGGTTGGGGGTAGGGTGTCATAGTCAGGACAGAGGGTTTCAGAGCCGCCAAGGATGGGGCACAGCTGCTGGGCCCCTGTGCAGGTCGGGGAATTTGAGGGCACACTCGGGATGGGTGGCTTTGCTGTTAGGAGGTGGGGCATCCACTCCCTACCGATGGGCAGGGGCCCTGGGCTTGGCCCCCAGACCCTCCGTGAGGCCTTCAGACGGCTGTCCTTACCTCCCCCTCCCCAGGGCCGCAGAGGGTGCCCACCAGCCCTGCAACCTTGCTGGATAGGGGTGAGGCAGCCATCTGTGGCTGGAACAGCGAAGTCCCCGGGGCTCCTGGCTGGGAGCGGGGACTGCCTGCCGTGTGGCCGCCTGCGGGAAGAGGGGAAGTCCTCAGAAAAGGGCAGGGAACCCAGTCCCCATCACCGATTGCCTGCCGAGTGGATGCTGTTTCCATGGGAACCAGCCTCAGAGTCCCGTTGCTAAGGAGGCAGCTTGGCAGGCCCGGTGTCCCCATGACAACTGCCCCCTGCGGCCTTGGCAGACCGGTTCCTCAGGGACCGGCGGGGAGGGCAGAGGTGGCCCGCGGGGCCTGGCCTTTGAGGCTACAGGGAAACCTTTTCCAACAGTCAGTGATGGGGTCCAACCAAACCTAGAGGGGCAGAGGTGCACCTAGGTGGCCCCAACGATAGTCACCCACACCCACCACTCCTGCCCACCCAGGACAAATCCCCCAGGTACCTGCACTGGGCCTTTCTCCTCCACTGTGGGCAGGGGGGCAGGTGGGCAGGAGACACCAGGCATTGTCTTCTCTGTTCCCTGACTCCAAAAGGACACTTAGTAAGTACCCACCTTGTGCCAGTTGCTGGGTGCTTCCCCCTTCTCTCCCTCTACCCACAGTACCCTGACCGGTCAGAATTCACCTCAGTTATAGCGAGCCAAAAGGCAGGATGCTCAGCAGGGCGAGGAACTTGCCCCAGACCAGGCAGCTAGAATGTGAAGGGGCCGGGACACACACCAGGTCCTGGGGACTCCACGCCTGTCCCTCTCCACTGGTGCCACGCTATGGAGCCAACAGTAGGAGCAGTCTGTCCAGGCGCAGAGGCAAGAATGCTTGTGTTGTCTGCGAAAATTTAAAAACAAGAAGAAAAATGATGAATTGTCAGTTTGCTTTCTCTCATCTGTCATCATCACCACCTACCAGCAATTCTGAACAACATCGGGGATGCAGTACTCCCTCCCCACCATGACAGGCAGCCCCCTCTCCAGAAGTGCCCCTTGCTTGGATGACTTGCCAACAGCTGCCAGCCTGGGGTGGGGGGTGGTGCTGGCCTGAAGGCACCCTTTCTGCCTTCGCGGGGACAAGCCAGACTGACATTTGTGAAAAATCACTGAAAAAGTTGGACAAAATCCCTTCCTCAACTCTGTGTTTCTTCCCAGCTGCTGGTGTTCCGCTCCTCAGCCAAACTTCTGGAGAGCTGTCTCAGCTCCCCACCCTCATGTCCCTTCCTCCCAGTTGCTTCTTCCTCCAGGGCAATCTGGCTCCCACCTCCTCACCCCTGGCGGCCCCAGACCAGGTCACAGCGGCCCTCCCTGCACCCCGAGGAGGTCTGCCGCCTGCAGAGCAGAACCCCACTGACCTGGCTCCCCGGGCTGCGGAGACCCCACTCTTGCCTTTCTGGTCACCCTCTGGTCAGCCTCAGTGTGAAAGGGCTTCTTCTTTGTCCTGAAGGGCGGTGCTTCTGGGCCCCCCCCGGGCCCCCCCTCTTCTCACTGTGCACATGCTTCTTGGAGACCTCCCCCATGCCCTTGGCTCCTCCAGTTTCCCCCTCAGTTCGGGCCCCCAGGCTCCGGAGCTTCAGCCTGGACCCCTGCTGCCGGGGTCCCCTGGCTCCTCATCCTTTTCTGACCCTTCTCTGAGCCACCTCTTACTCTTTCTTGAGTTTGGAGTTTCCAAGGCCCCACAAAGCCGCCGGCTCCAGCCCTGCCCCGGGCCTGTGGATTCCACCTCTCCAATTTTCTTTCTCCTGAGTGTAGAGATTTCATACACACAGAAGAAGATATAAATAAACATATCATACATACATAATAAGTACATAAATAAGACGTTAAAAATATAAGCCGCCACGTACCAATCACTCAGTTTTAAAAAATAGAGCACAAGGAATTCCTTTGAAGGCCTTGGTGCTGGTCCCCGACTGTATCCCTCCCCCTCTCTCCAAGAAAAACCACTCAGCTAAACTTTAATTCTCTCCTTCCCTTACTTCTCCTGATGCTTTTACTGCCGAAATAAAATGTCTCTAAACCATATATTCAGTTGCTTACCAAGGTTGGGGGGAGGGGTGGGGATTGGAAGTAGTTGTCTTTGCAAGGAAGAGAATTTCATCAATAACACTCAGAATTGTTGATGTATGGGGATAATTCAAAGCAGACAGAGATTTAGTTCTTTTTCTTGTTTTCAGTTTCTTTACAAATGATGTACAAATGATGTACCTTTTCATTGCCTGCCTGCTCCACTTTCATACACCACTAAGTACATTTGTAAAAATCTGAGCTTTGCATAAGTGGTATCATGCCATATGTAGTCTCCATTTTTTTGCTGGGTTTGTTCAATATTGTAATTTTGAGACCCTGTTGATGCATGGAGCATAGTTAAGTCATTTTCACTGCTGCTTCACATTCCAATGTATGATATGCCTCCTGTTTTCATCGGCATTCTTCTGGAGCTAGCTATCTTGGTCAGTTCCAGCTCCCGTTTTTACAAACACTGCTACTAGAAATGTTCTTGGGGACCCTGGGTGGCTCAGTTGTTAAGCATCTGCCTTTGGCTCAGTTCATGATACCAGGGTCCTGGGATCGAGCCCCACATTAGGCTCCTTGCTCAGCAGGAAGCCTGCTTCTCCCTCTCCTCTCCCCCTGCTTGTGTTCCCTCTCTCGTTCTCTCTCTGTCAAATAAATACAAATCTTAAAGAAAAAAGAAAATTCATGTTTGTGGCTCCAGAGAAAGATGCGTAAAAAGATCTCCAGGCTCTGTATCTAGTTGCGGAACAATGGAGTCATAGGGTGAATTAATCTTGGCTTTAAGAGATCAGGCCAAACTGTTTTAAGTAGTTCCAACAATTTATACTCTCCACTGCAGTGTATGAGCTACTCTTGCTCCACATTCTTGCCAATAAGTGGAATCATCAGAATTTGTTATTTTTCCCAATCTAGTGATTTCTGACTATGTTTTAATGTACGAATCCTTAATTACTAGCAAGGTTGAATGTTTTCTCATTTGCCATTGATACTTTTTTTTTTAAGATTTTATTTATTTGAGAGAGAGAGAGAGATCACAAGTAGGCAGAGAGGCAGGCAGAGATGGAGGAGGAAGCAGGCTCCCCGCTGAGCAGAGAGCCCGATGCGGGGCTCCATCCCAGGACCCTGAGATCATGACCTGAGCCAAAGTCAGAGGCTTAACCCACTGGGCCACCCAGGTGCCCCTGCCATTCATATTTCATTTGCCATTCATATTTCCTCTTCTGAGAAATATTTTTTCATGTGTTTTCCTATTTCCTATTTCCAATTTCCTATTATCTCGTTATTGATTTGTAGCAATGTTACACATACACACACACGCACACACATCTATTTGGAAAACACATTCTTTGTTCATGAAATGTTACAAATATCTTCTTCCTATTTATGACTTTTATTTTCACTTTTTTGGTTTTGATAAATGGAGGTTTTACATTTTAGTGAGATCCAGTTTAGCAATATAGATATTTTTAAATGTCTAGTATTTCTTTAGTGTCTTTTTTGCTGATTTAAGAAACCTATCTGCCTCTGCTGTTTTACAGCAGATATTCTATATTAATTTGTACAAATGTGAAGTGTTGCTTAACCTACCTGACCTAGCTTTGGCATGGCGTCAGGACAGAATTCAACTTCATTTTTGCCCCATATGGACAACCAATTTTTCCTACTAATATGTCACTTATACTTCATCTTTGGGTCTATATTGAGGCTCTGTGTTCAGTACTATTAGCCTCCCTATCCTTCAAACAGTACCGTCCCAGTCACTATAGCTTTATAAAGTATGTTGATATCTAGTTGAGCGAGCCCCCACCTTCTTCCTCTTAAGGAATGTCTTGGCTACTCTAGGTTCTTTGTATTATCAAATACACATTGTACGATCACTTTGTCAAGACACATGAAGAATTCCATGGACTTCTCATTGGAAATTGCATAAACATTATTATTAATACTTACATTCCTATGGATGAACAGAGTACAACTCTCCCCACACTTCGGTCTTCTTTAATTTTTTTTTTTTTTTGACTAGTCAGGATAATTAGCACTCACTGCCTCAACAGAAAAAGCTCCAAATTTCAATGGTTTCACACAATGAGGGTTTATTCCAGCTCAAGTAAATTCCTGTGCAAGCCAGGCAGCCCCTTTCCTCACAGATGTCAGCTGGAACCCCTGGTCCTCTGATCACTGTGGGAGGAGCAGAGACAACTGGAAGAGATGAGTGATTATGAACGACTTTTCTCCAGCAGCGACACACTTCACTTCCTCTCATAGTCTGTTGTCACTAGGCCACCATGTAAATGCCAAGGAGGCTGTGAAACGTGAGGGAGCATATGGAATATTTGCTGGGCATTAACTATCTCTGCCAAATCTTTCACATTGGTTTTATGGTTTTCTTCATGATGGTTTGTACATGGTGTTAGATTTATTCCTTGTACCTTGATTTTATGTTGCAATTGCTAATTGTATCTATTTGCTTCATAGAGACTGAGTTTTGACAAAGGTACACAGTCCTATAACCAACTGTTAAGATCAAGAACATTTCCATCACTCCTCCAAACCCTCCTGTCCCTTTGCAGTCAATTCCTGTCCTCCCACTCCTGGCCCCTGGCAGTCTGCCTCTGTCACTAAAATTTTTTTTTCTAGAATTTCATATAAATGGAATCATAAAATATGTGTCTCTTGTGTCTGACTTCTTTCATTTAGTCTAAAGCTTTTAAGATCTGTCCGTGTTGTGTGTATTGCACAGGCACACTCCCTTTATGGATAAGCCATAATTTGCTTCTCATTCACTAACTGCGGGACACTTGGGTTGTTTGCAGTTTTTAGTTATTCAGAATAAAGCTCCTATGAACATCCAAGTTCAAGTCTTCATGTGGACATGGATTTTCATTTATCTTGAATAAAGAAGTGGGGCACCTGGGTGTCTCAGTTAAACAACTGACTTGGTTTCAGCGTGGGTCATGATCTCAGGGTTGTGACATCGAGCCCTGAGCCCCAAGTTGGAATCTGCTTGTCCCTCTCCCTCCCCCTCTGCCCTTCCCCTGCTCACTGCCCCCTCAAATAAATCTTTTAAAAAATAAATATCGAAGAGTGGCATTGCTGGGTCATATGGTAAGTATATGTTTAACTTTATCAGAAACCGCTAGATTATTTTTTGAGCTGGAATACTGTTTTGCAGTCTCGTCCACCAGCAATTGTATGAGAGTTCTGGTTCCTGCCCATCCTCGCACCAATTGATACTGTCAGTCTTTTATTTTTACCATCAAGAGGTTGTATAACGTTAACTCCTGGTTTTAATTTGCATTTTCATAATAACTAAAGATGCTGAGCATCTTTTCAGGTGTTTCTTTGCTATCAATATGTGTACTTTGGTACTGTGACCGTTCCAATCTTTATCCATTGGTTTTTGCTTGTATTCTGAATACATTATTAAATAACATAATATATTCAGAATGCAAGCCCTTTATATGTTTTATAAATATTTTCTCCTAGCTTATGACTTGCCTTTTCATTTTCTTAACCTTACAACATTTTGTAAAGCTTTATTTATTTATTTATTATTTTAGAGAGAGAGAGAGAGAGAGCATGAGCAGGAGGGGCAGAGGGAGAGGGAGAGAAGCTCAAGCAGACTGCATGCCCAGCATGAGCCTGAAGTGGGGCTTGATTTCACCACCCTGAGATCATGACCTGAACAGAAAGGAAGAATCAGACATTTAACCGACTAAGTCACCCAACTGCTCCAAGAGGTAAACATTTTCAGTTTTGATCATATTCAACTTACTAAATTTTTCTTTTATGATTTGAGACTTTGAACAAGGGAATTAAAAGGGTACACTAGAAAATATTTACTTAACACAAAAGAAGGCAGTAACAGAGTCATAGAGAGACCAAAACAAAAATATATATAGCAAAATGCCAGATGGAAATCTTACCTTATCAACAATGATATAAAATGTAATAGTAAACACTCAAATTAAAAACCAGAAATTGGCAGAATGAATAATACAACTATATAATTTTGACATATATGTATTAATATATAATAGAATAAAAATGTATTATAAATACATTAATATGTATTAATATATTTATATGTTAAATGATACTATTTGTTGATGTATTAGTTAACATATTATATAATATACATAAAACATATATATATGTACTATATATAAAATTTCAACTCTATGCTGTTTATGAGAGACATATCTCATATTCAAAGACACAAGTTGAAAGGATGTGAAAAGATACATCATACAAATTTTAGCCAAAAGGGAGCTGGAATGGCTATACTAATATCAGACAAAGTATATTTTAAGACAAAATAGGTACTAAAGACAAAAAATATTTTAAAATGATAAAAGGGTCGATCTCTCAAGAAGATTTAACAATTAAAAACACATATACACCTAACAACAGAGCCCTAAAATCCATGAGGCAAACCTGACATAATGGAAGGGAGAAACATATAACTCAACAACAATAGTTGTAGACTTCAATACCCACTTTCAATAATGGGTAAAATGACTGGATAAACTATCAGTAAGGAAAAAGAAAATTTGAACAACACAAGTCAACTAGATTTAACAGGCATCTAGAACATCCCACCTAACAATAGCAAAATACATATTTTTCTCAAGTACCCATGGAACATTCTCCAGGATAGACCATATGTTAGCCACAAAACAAGTTTCAATAAACTTTGAATTAAAATCATACAAAGAATATTCTCTGATGACCATATAGTGAAATTAGAAGTTTGTAATAGAAGGAAATTTGCAAAATTTGCAACTGTATGAAAATTAAACAACAGACTTCTAAAGAACAAAAGGCTCAAAAGAAGAAATCACAAGGAATATTAGAAAGTAAACTGAGATGAATGGAAACAAAATACAGCATACCAAAACTTACGGGGTGCAGCAAAAGCAATGCTCAGAGAGAAATTTATAGCAAATAAACTATCATAGTTTAAAAAAGACCTTAAGTCAATAACTTCAACATTCACCTTAGGAAACTCAGAAAAGGAAAGCAAACTAAACAAATCAAGTAGAAGGAAGGAAATAATAAAGATTAGAGCAGAAATACAGAAAAAAATGATACAGGAAATCAGCAAAACTGAAAGTTGCTTCTTTGAAAAGATCAACAAAATTGACAAATTTTGACAGTTTGAAAACTGACCTCATTGGAGACTCTAAGGCAATTGAGTCCGGTTCCAAAAATGAGGTAATAGGTACATATGCACTCTCTTTGCAAAATGCACATTCTTTTGTATAAAGTGGATCTAGAGAGAGTATTAAGTATTAAGAGTATTAAGTATTAAGAGTGCTATTGACACTCTCAGTAGAGACAGTATTCCCCCCCACCCCGGTAATTTTGATAGAATTGCCATTTTGGAACCTCCCAAGTAACAATTTTTTTTTTAATTTTTGTGAACAAACTTGAATTGTAGTTTCTTTGATCTGACAATCAATAACTTTAACAAAGATCTTACTGAGTTTTTCAAGGGAAGCTTTCATATGCAAATGTTACAATTTTACCTCAACTTGCGACATCAAATTAACCCTGTTAATGCTATATCAAAGAAAATGAACTCACAACTTGCATTAAAGAAAAAAAATCTAGGGGTGCCTGGGTGGCTCAGTCTGTTAGACGTCTGCCTTCATCTGGCTTTGGCTTAGGTCATGATCTCAGGGTCCCATGATCGAGCCCTGCTCAGCAGGGCACCTGCTTCTCCCTCTGTCTTTGCCCCTCCCACTGCTCATTCTCTCTTTCTCTCTCAAATAAATAAATAAAATCTTTAAAAAAAAATCTAGGCTGCCAACCAACCAACTACCACCACCACCACCACCACCACCAACAAAAAACCAGAGAAGAGAATGAGAAAACTTGAAATACTTACAGGAAGGAAAAAGGGGATATTATTACTGACCCAAAAGAAAAAAGAGAGGAACAGAGGGGTAAACTGTGGACAGCAGTATGCCAAAAAATTAGATAATCCAAGAAAAGGGGCAAATTCTTAGAAACGTACAAACTACCAAAACTGAATCAAGAAGAAATAGAGAAACTGAATAGATCTATAACAGGTAGAGAGATTAAGTTAGTAATAAAACTTCCCTTAAAAAAATAGCCAGGACCAGATGGCCTCACTGGAGAATTCTACCAAATGTTTACAGAGCAATTAACACCAATCCTTCAAAACAGAAGAGGAGGGAACACTTCCTTTACTCTATGAGGCCAGTATGACACTGATAAGCAAAATCAGATCTTAAAAAAATATAAGAACCCCTACATATCCACATCCCTTATGAATATAGACACAAAAATCTTCAATGAATTCTCAAGGGAGATGACAATTTTTACTTACTTTTTAAATACATCAGTGCCACTCAGTTTTCCTGACAGGTTTTTCCTGGGCACCTCCAGCCTGGAAGCTTCCCTGTCAGCGCTCTGGCTGTGGGCAGGGTCAGCAGGCTCCCTCCAGCATCTCCCGCCTTCCAGGTTCCTGGTGTTAGGATTTCCTTAGGGCAGGAAGCACCAGCTTCCTTTTTCATTTGCCACTTGGGGTCAGTTTTTTGGTCCTCTGTGAGGGAAATCCTTTACTTTCTTTTGAGCGAATCATTTCAAAGTATCGCTGTTTTAATTTAGCCAGTATCTGAACTTTCCCTGCTCTGGGGATCTAGTGCAAGCAGGGTTGGAAAAAGCTCTGGTTCCTTTCTGTCGTGAATTCCCCACCATCCTCAGTGTTGACTTACTCTGTGACCCCCACATGCTGCAGTCAGGGTTGGGCATTCCTTCCTTGCTTTACCAGATCACCACTCTGTTAGGGCTCAGCACTTGTGCTGGATGGTAATTTCTGCCTGTGAAATGTCTGTGTTCCCCTCTAGATGGTGAACACATTAACAGAGACAGTCTTAATTATTTTGCATCCTCTGTGCCTGGCACAAGGTTGAGCCTTGGGGGTATTTGTGAAGCCATGAATGATTCCTAGATTCTTGGGTGAGGAAGACCCTTTTCTGACTGGCCCCAAATATCCCTCTTCTCACACCAGCCGCCCATGGGCAAGATCTCTTTGGCTCCAATTCTAAGCCAGTTTCCCTTCTGTGTGTTAGTCTAGAATGTTTATCCACTGGTTCTCTGGCCATGTCCTAGGCAACTTTGTCTGTGGGAGTTCAATCCATCATTTTGTCTTCAAGAGTAGATCTACCTTCCTGTCCTCTTTCAGAAAGCTGCCCAGAATCCTCAGTGAAACCTGGGTTTTGAGTTTATGAAAGGAACCCAGCTTTTTCTTAACTCACTAGGACTGACCTCCTGGCTGTGGTACCTGGCCAACGAAACCCAGCATGGTGGGGCCCAGAAGCACCCCTGCACTGTATTCTGGGGAGGTTAGCACAAGCTCTGTGCACCCTCCGTATCCTCTGCTCTGGCCCACTGGGACTCCAGTGCTTAATCCAATGACAGCAGGCTGAACACAGTCCTTCAGGCCTGGCCTTAGCAGGAACTGGGATGGCTGGGACTTGTTCTCTTCAAGCGATGCTGATGGTCACACAAAGTGAGCAGCTCCCAGCTCTGCAGAGGCTCATAGATGGCCTCATAGTAATTCCTACACTTTGCTCTGCCTTACCTCCTCCGAAAAGCCTGTCGGAGTGTGTGCTCCCAGGATGAATTAGGATATTGTCCAATTCCCCCAGCACTGGGCCATGGTATCTTCAAGTCCATCTTCCTTGACTTAAGTTCATTCAGTGAACACCTATAGTGTGCTAGGCACTGGGGTGGAGAATCCAAAAACTAGCATTAGTGTTTTCCTTGAGGACCTCACAGTGTTATCGAAAAGACAGAAATACGAGTAAAAACAATCAGAGGACGGGATGGTTAGGCTGGGTCCTTAAAGATGGATAGAAATTTACTAGGCAGAGAAAGCCAGTCATGAGGGTGGTGGGTAGGGTGATAATGTGAGGCAAAGGGAAGGGTCTAGCAGTCAGACAGCATGACTTAGGTGCAAATGCAAATCCATGTCAAGAGGTAAATGGGGCTGCATTGGTCTCTTTTCCGCAGGGCAGGTGACAAAGCAGTGATTGCAGGGTGCTGAGCAGGGGACAGAGGCCAGATCTGAGTTAGAAAAGTCACCCTCGTATTTGTGTGGAGGCTAGAGAGACAGAGGCCAAGGCATCACCAAGGAGTTTGCCCTACACACGACGAAGAGAAGCCATTTCAGGGGACACTTGAGAGCGAGGTGCAGGATTTGCTGAGCGGTGTGCTGTGGTGTTGAGGGGGAGAGTTTAGAATGGCTCTCAGATTTCCCCGTTGGGAGACCAGGTCCAGTGAAGAAGGCAGACCATTAACGAGAGACAGGCACTTAGCATACGTACCTATGGCAGGTGGCGGGGCACTGCTCCAGGGCACTGGGAGGAGGGTGTGGAAATCTATGACTGCAACCGAGACACCAACTGAAGTCCACCTGCCTCTCAAAATCGGAATAAATATGACTGGCTTTCACATTCCTTGACCTGTGAAAGGTCTCAGGCCCTCCCCTCTCTGCCCCATGGATTTCTGTGAATTCTCCAGTTTAGATTATTTTTTTTTTTTGGCATTTCCAGCTCTGGACTCGTGTTTCTGGTGATCCAGTGCCATTTATGGTCGCCCTCGGCATGCCAGATCTGGGGTCTGTCTATCCCCGTGTTGGTCCACCTGCCCCTTTCCTTTTTGGGGGGAAGCCAGTAACTCATGCCAGGCCTTGTGCACATGGCAGACATCATGCAAGATCTGGGGAGTCAGAGGGGTTTTTTCTAGTTGTGCAAGGAGCAGACAGCCTTAAGTTACCTCTCAGTCCCATTTGAAAAAGCCCTTTGGGCACCTCAAGGGCAGCCATTTCCTGCTGGGAGTACCTTCCCACCTTGTCCCTCACTCTCTCACCGTCTTGCTTATACCTGCTTCCAGCATACCTCCCCCCCATTATCAGGAAATTCTGAATTCCTCTTTCTCTATAGTGCCGCAAGAGCTCCTTCTAACCCCTTCTCAGCTCAGCTCCAGGCCCATCTTTTCATTTCTAAAACCCATCAAGTTCCTCCTAGTTGAGTAAAAGAGCATCTTGAGATGAACATCATCCACTCTGCTTAGAAAGTAATTGCAGTTTTAAATGGCACTTTTTCAACATTACATACTTTTTAAAGATTATGAAAAATGTAAAGTATTCTTTTCCCTCAGTCTCTCCCACCTCTTCTTGTAGCTCTCCTGGTGAACCTCCTCCTTTGGTGGCTTGAAACCCAAGGTGAAGAGTTGTACTTGCTGTCTGGGGGCCCTCTTGGCTCCCTGCCTCTCTCTCCCTGCCCACGCCCCCTTCCCCATCAGCTCGATGGCATGTTCAGTGATGTTCTCCGTCTCTCCTGATGATAACACACCTCTGGTATGGGAAGATCTGGCTGAGATTGGCAGGGACGGATGGACTGGGGAAAGACCCTTGTCATAATGTTCATCTTAGAACCAATCTGGAGGACATCCTTGCCCTAGTTCCCAGTACCAAGTTGGTCACTGTGGCATCAACATCATTTCTTAGGACTGCCAGGTACACAGATCTTTGTTATCTTTTAAGTTCACCCTAGGACGCCAAAGGGCCGTGGCTGCTGGAATGGGAGGGTCCTGGCACAGCAACAAGAGAGACTTATTAGGATCCCTCCGAATGAGGGGTGGAGTGGTATTTGTGCGGGAAACCTTCCAACATGCTCCCGGTCCTGAGTCCTCATGACTGTCTGTTCATCCATTCAGGAGACAAGCATCTGCTGTTGTCAGAAACTGCCCCTGGCATTAGGTGTTTAGAGAGGAGGAATTAATATGTCCCCACAAATCCACACACAGTCCCATGGAAAAAGACTCCAATTGACAAATCACTGTAAAATGTGCCAAGAGCTCCATCTAGGGATACAGAGGAGGGCGAGCACTGGCGGGTTGTCTGGCTGTTAGAACAGGCACAGTGTTAGAGAGCAGTGGTCCACGTGCAATGCCTGTAATGCTTGTTTCACCATTGCTTTCTATGGCTAGAATGCTGGGTGCACACGGTGCTGGGGGTCTCAGCCTGGAGAACTCAGCAGACCAGCACAGTTCTTAGCACTGAGAGCTCTGACTCCATCCTGAGGTCATTAATGGGAATGATGAGATTTGGGTTTAAGGAGGTACATTCGGCAGCAGAGCAGATGAAGTGCTGTGGCTGAGGGAGCCGTCTGTAAGGATGTGGGGCTCCCCTGTGGAGGCGAGGAGGGCCTACGGCTGCTGTGCTCATCATTTTTCCAAGCCTAGATCCTCAGATACTATGAGAAACCTCATAACATTATGGACTGAACGTCTGTATCCCCAAATTCACATGCTGAAATCCTAATTCCCAAGGGGATGGTATTGGAAGGTGGGACCTTTGGGAAGTGATGAGGTCACAAGGGTGGAGCCCCCATGAATGGGATCAGTGCTCTTAGAAAAGAGCCCCCAGAGATCTCTCTTGCCACATGAGGCTACAGCATCTCCAAACCAGGACGCAGGTCCTCACCAGACACCAGATCTGCTGCTACTTTGAGCTTGGGCTTCCCACCTTCCAGAATTGTGAGAAATCACTGTTTGCCGTCTGAGCCCCCCAGGCTATGGTATTTTTGTTACAGCTGCCCAAGCTAAGACACAGAGTGCAGGCCGACAGGAAGTGAGGCAGCCTGGCAGAGGTGGGGCTCGGGGTAGACCTGCTCCACACGTCCCCCTCGGAGAGATGGGCTGGGAGTGGAAGGCCCGGGTCTGTATGGCTGCTGAACGATCGAACTGCAGCCAGGGACTTGGCCTCTACACCTTCCACAACTCCACACCAGGGACTTGGCCTCTACACCTTCCAGGAGTGACTGCACTTCTCTGCAGGGGTCCCTTGGCTCTTTCCACCTTCCATTCCTTGGGCTGCTCAGTCCTCGAAGGACAATGATGATGGCATGGGGGACGGGGACAGGACTCAGCTTCGGGCCTGGCAGACGACCCAACTGTGGCCTGCTGTCTCCTGGCTCACCTGCCACACCTCCCTGCAGGCCCCTCAGAACTCTTGCCTTTAAGACTGTGAGGGCAACAGTGAAGTCATGTCGAGGCTGGGAACCAGGGACCCCAAAACTCTTGTTTTCTTAAGGAAAAAGGAAAAAAACTCTTTGACCACACCAGAGTTTGATTGGATTAAAAAAGTGTATTGGATTTCCAATACTAAATAAAAACATGAAATTGTTTTTTAAAAAGCCATAGAGTTTACAGCATCAACTACAGAAAAGGCCAAACAAGTGAATACAGAAACCAGTCCCCAGCAGCCCTCCAGGCCCCCCTCCAGCAGGCAACAAGGCAACAGACATGTTTGTTCCAAATCCTCCTGAAGGAAGCTGCCGAGCAGCAGCTCAACTAGGACATCACAAGACACACAATGGTTTAATTTCAAAAATCACAGGAAAATGTAAGAAAATGTATTAAACTGTGAAAAGGTGCAATACAGAATAGCTTTCCTTTTTCTTAATTTTAAAAAATCCCCCAACTTTGAACAGTTATTTTATTTAAAAATAGGCCCCTCCCCCCGCCCCCCGTTCTGCGGCAGTATCCAGGTGCCGAGGCCCTGAGGTAACACAAGTGTCAGGGTTCGCGGGAGGGAACGCCCCGAATACCGAGCACGTTTCTTTGGGCAAAAGGTAAGACAGCTTGTGGGGAATCTAGCCCTCCTGGTGTCCAGAGTGCTTTGCGTGCTCTCCTCAGGACCACTTTAAGTGCACTGGTTTTCCAGAATCCCACCTGGCACGATCCTCTGTGACCGGCTGGCACGGCAGCAGGACTTCCGGCATTGCACTTCTCATTGCCCCCAAAATAATAAATACAAAGAGTTCATCTTCTACAAAAGCAAATATGTATGAAGACCTCAAAAGAGGAAATAACGACTGTACAAAGGCAAGTGGGGTGCCTGCGGAGCCAGGGCAGAGCCCAGGGCCCCAGGGGCTGGTGGGCTGGGTACCCACCCCAGGTCTCAGCAGCTGACCTCTTCCTGGCTACAGAAACAAAGCCTGATGTGCCTTCTACACTGCCTTCTGCACTGTCTTCTGGGGAGTCGGGAGTAGGGGAAGATGCTTGACGGTCAGTCCTGGATTTTGTTAATATGCTCAATATTAAAAAAAAAAAAAAACCCCACCTCAGCTCCTTACCTTTTTAAGACAAAGAATGTAAGGGCTGTTTGCAAAGGCAAAGGGCCTCTCAGCATGTTCCAGGAGCCTCCTGCTATCCCGTGCCAATCAGGGGCTTCGCTGAGCTGCTGGGATGGAAGAGGCGGCAGTCACCTCTGCTGTCCCTTTCCTCTGTCCCTGTCCCCTGCTACCTCTAGAACGATGTTCGGAAAGAAGCGGAGAGCCTTGGGGGCGCTGCAGCCCCTGCCGGCCTCGTCCTTGCAAGTGCTTTCCCTAAGGGGCTCTGAAACACAGCATTGAGAGCCAGACTGGCCAAGGACAGGAACTAGAGAGAAGCAAGGGGTCCTGTGAGGAAACAAAGTGCCTTCCTTCACCTCCTGCGTCCCCCAGGGAACACATGGTAACAGCAGGAAAGGTCTCCATCTTGCCCCCTGACTTTCCGGGGAACAGCTGGGGCTCTGGGCCTGTTCCTCGTCACTCCGGAGATGGGAAGTGCGGCACTGGCTCCTCAGCATGGACATTCTCACCAGGATGTGACCCAGACATCAGGGCAGCTAAGTCCTCAAACTCACCTATTGCACAGAAGAATTTTTTAACTAGATCCAAACGAAAGTCCAGTTGCAACTTAGTGACAATAGAGATGGACATGCCAGGACAGGACGAAAAAGAAGATGCTTCCATTCTCTGCAGGCTTCTGGAAGAAAGCACGACGACTGAAACATTCACAGACCTCAGCAGCCCCTCCACTTCCTATTCCCAACCCCCCGGCCCACCCCCACCCCAATACTTTGAAACTGCACAGAAAGCAACAAACAAGTCTTTTCAATGTTACATTTCATTCAAATAGATCTGTGATCTCACAGTGATGAGAGGAAAAGTCAGGCCTTTAATAATTATAATAAAAAATAATAAAAAAGCTTACAAACAGCAATGCAACATTTCCTCCCCCCTCAAAGTGATGGATTAACAGCTGGTAGAGGATGCAATGACTCTGAATTCAAAAATAAAAACAAAAAACAAGCCAACCCCTGGAACAACCCACACTGTCAATGACTTTCATACATAATTCAAACAAGTAGTCAAATGTCAACCACTTGTGGAGAACACCATGGACTCCCTTGGTTTTTTATAGTGTTTTTCCTTCGAAGGTAAAATAAAATAGGACACAAATAAAATTGTACGTGAATGCCAATGTCTACACTCCATAAAGGCGATGCAGTCGCAGCACGAAGACACAGCCTGAGCACAAAGTGAAATGTAGGGTGCACTTCTTGCCTTTTCCCCAGACACAAAATTTTGGCCCACGGTGCCCAGTCCTGCAGGGTATCAGCAGGCAAAGGGAAGCCGCCTCATGACACAGGCTTCTTCCAGGCCGACCAAGAGAAGGCAGGTGGCCGTGCCTGGAGCCGGCCCCACGCAGGGGCGCCGGCTGGTCTGCTAGCTAGCTCGCTCTGTGTTCTCAAGTGCTGTCCTCACGTGCTCTGTACAATCCTTGCTTTCCAGGCTCTGTCCCAAGACTTCTCGACCCAGGTCTGTAGTCAGGTCCTGGGGAAGGTCTCATGCTGTCGTGATGGCGTTTAGGTCCTTCATTAGTCCTTCCAGGTGGGCCATCTCTTTGGTCAGCTCATCTGGTTCATAGCTCTAGGGGAAAGAGAAAGCACATAAGCCCTCAGCACCATTCCTGGCTCAGAGGAGATGCTAAGGGACGTCTGCTCAATGAGTGAGTGTATCTGCTTCACACTTCTGGGCCAGCACACAAGATCAGCGTGACTGACACACTCACAGGCTGCAGGACACACACCCAGACATCCTGGCTGGGCTGGTGGCCCAGGAACTTACACTCTCAGAGTCTTCCAGCATCCTTGTGGTCTCCTGCACGTCAGGGGCACTGGGCACCACTACTGGCATCGGAGGCCGGCTCCTTCCTAAAGTCCCAATGGAGGCCGTCTTCACCGAGTGAATGTGATGGTTCAGAGCTGAGGGGAAAGGGCACCATTAGGTGTGTGGCTGAGCTGCTCCCCCAAATCTCATGAAGGCAACTAAGGTCCAGACGCTGCTTCAGGGTGAGGGATGCACCCAGACCCAGCGCACAGCTCCTGCTCTGAGAAGGCACTGCACTCGATGGAAGGAGGGAGAAGATGGACAGAGAAACTATTCCAATTGGTTTTAGAAAACTAGAAGTAAGGACAAAATTCTTTTCATAATACTAACAACAATGGTTTTTCGTGTTATCAGACTCTGCGCTGATGGTATGAAAGCAACCAGTGGGTAAAACTGCTGGAGGCTTAGCGTAAATTAAGGCAGTGGCACCAAAGTGTAAAGTCGTTCACAGACATACATGCCTTAAAATTAAAAAAAAAAAAAAAGGTAGTTTAACTTTATCCTTAATGAAGCAGTAAAAATTACTTCACTAAATCTCAACCTTGATTACACATCCTTTATTCTATGTGACAAAATGGAGAGTATGCATACAGTCCTTCTCCATACGGTGGCTGTGTGAAGCTCAGGGCATTTGTGACAGCTTGAGTTACAAGTATAACTGTGGCTTCTGCCACGAAACAGCAATGTCAGTCCAAAGAAAGACTGACAGACAAACCAGTTATTCAGACTTGAGCATTTGGCAGACATTTTCTAGGAAGTAAATAAAGTAACCCAGTCACTTCAAGAAAAACAAGGGATAGTTTTTATTGCCAATAATGAGATTTAAGTTTCAAGTCAAAATTAGAATCTTGAAGAACTTGTATGTGCCACCAAGAGCTTGAGAGCCTCCCAATACTTACAGACTTTGGTGATATTAATAAATTATATTTTTACATATTGTATAATGAACTATGTTAAGATTTAGAGGATCTGTATAGCTTACTGAATCAATATTTTCCAAATGATGTCCAATATCTTGCATTCAAAGTACAAGATAGGTGGATTTTAATGGAACAGAGTACAAACAGTTCATGGGTATGGTTATATTACGTTACAAACAAACCTATAAGAAAATAACAACTTCCTGTGTTTTGCTGTAAGTATCTGATACTGTAAGTATCAAAGAAAGAATATCCAGTTCTCTGAAAAGGTTACAAAAATACTCTTCCCTTTTCCAACTTTCTATCTGTGAGGCCAGGTTTTCTTCTTATACTTCAACCAAAATAACATATTGCAATAAACTGAGTGCCCAAGCAGGTATGAGAATCCAGCTCCCTTCTATTAAGCCAGACATTATAGGGATTTGCAAAAACAGAAGACAATGTCACTTTTTTCTCTATATTTTTGTTTTGAAAAGTTATTTTTCATAAAAATATGCTATTTATCTTTACATGATAGATTTGCTATTTTTAAATGAGTTATTAAAATAGCTTAAAACTTTCTCTGTTTTAATTTCTAATACACTAAATATTGGTAGATCTAGTCCATGTAAAGAAAAGGTCCTTCCTGGTCTTAATAGCTTTTAAGAGTATAAAGAGGTCCTGAGACCAAAAAGCTTGAAAACCACTGACTTACTCTAAAAGAGACCATCATAACAGATGTGGAGGAGGAGGGAAAAGCATGCCTTTCAGGTCAGGGGACTTTGTTGGACCAGGTGCACTTGAGGAACAGACTTTCGTTCCAACTGAAAGGTCCCTTACGCCCATGTCTTGTCCTCCCCAATACTTCCCTAGCTTGTAGGAACCCTACAGAGAGAGGCATTTTTGGGAGGCTGTGGACTAGGTCTGTTGCCCACACCTACAGCCACTGGATTTTACCACCAAGAATTCTGCACCCAAAACACAATTCAGAAAGTCAGTCCTCACTCCCAACAATATTATCCTCTGGTTCGTATGCATTCCCCAAGGAGGGGAGCCCATACACTTCCGGAGAGGGGCAATGACTTCAGCTACTCTGAACTGCTAGGATAAGCTTGGAAGATATTTGCTATTTTCAAAAAGGTGACTTGTGCCATAAGCCAGAACCAAAGGGTCCCTCCAGTGGTGCTGCTGTCCTCACTCACCTTGCTGGGATAGTAATGGTGTGCTTGGCAGAGCGGGATCATAGGTGGGAGGGCCTGGGGGCGGGATTGCCGGCACAGCAAAGCTCTTCAGTGGGTGGGAAGGGCGCACGTGGGCTGTAGGAAGACTCTGGCCTGAATCTTCCTCCTGGGAGCTTGCCAAGTAAGAGGAACTGGTAGCACCTTCAGGATCCTGGTGATCAGTACAGCATGTTTGAGACGAGGAGGCTGGCATGGTGTCAGTGCTGGGGGTATTTCGAACGGATTCTATAGCAGGAAAGTCTAAATGTTAGCATTTCTTCTACCATTAAACACACGCACATACCAGGGTTCTGGCTACTTCTAAGAGCCCCTGAAATGAGCTCAATAAGCACTAAGGATCAGTGCTAGTCCGAGGGAACACGGATTAGCACCACTACCAAGGTCAGGTAAGAATGGACTAATCTAAGAGTCCCAAACAACTTTGCCAAGCACCTGCTCTGCTGAAATATTCTCGCTCACACAGCTAAGTGCTCACAATTTTACAACATCCTCCTGAGTACTTACTAGGGAGTACACATAAAGGTTCCGAGGCTGTTGTCTATTAAGATGTAAATAAGTATAAAAGGAGATTAAAAACATCACTCATTGACTGATGGTCTTAGAAACTGGCCTGTCATAGATAACACGTCTACCTGACAAGCACCAGATCTGCCCACGAGGCCTGCTGGTTACTATAGGAGAGGCAATGCCACGGGCCCTGCATGCCCTCAGGGGATCGTGCACAGCCTCGCCAGAGCAACAGCCCCACAGCTCAAGGGCGACCTGGACAACCAAATAGCCCAGAGGTTTGAAAATAGCTTGAAGAGCAATGCACATCAAGGGTGTTTGGGTCCAGAAGAAAAAAATAGGGGAAGATAAGCCTGGAGAAGGGGACGACTAAGGAAGCACACGACAGTCTCCAAATATGTGAAGAGGGGTCAGAGTTGTTCCAGAAGGCAGCATGGTGGGATAGAAAAAACACTGGCTTTGGAGTCAGATAAACCTGGACTATAATTCTGGCATACTAAGCTGGGTGAACTTGGCAGTCACTGAACCCGAGTCTTTTTCTTCACCTACAAAACAGGGAAGACAACATAATTCAGTGAGGATTGAGAAGATGTATGAAATGTGCTGAACACAGGACCTGAATAATTGATCAGGTTCTTCTCTTTGTAAATTACTGTATGCTTACTCTGAGCCAGCCACTGTACTACGTGCTTTATACTCATTAGCTCACTCTGCACTCACAGTAACTCAGAAGCCACCGGGAGGTTAGGCACTACTCAAGGACACAGTTAGAATGGCAAGGGCAGGAATCCGAGTCCCTGCGCACTGACTCCCAAGCCCACACTCGGAACTTCCACATTATACTGCCCTTCCATTTCCAGTACTACCGGTCCCCCTGACCCTGTGGGGGTAGAAGAAGCATCAAGACCCAGGGAAACTATGAGGAAGCCCTTTTAAACAGTGTGAGCTGGTGCAGACCAACACCCCTATCCTGAGGAGGAGCCTGGAGGGCAAATGGGCTGTACTGGGTAGCCACAAGGACGGCCTCCCCCGAGGGCCTTCCACTTCAAAAAGGAAAATAAGCTCTTTCAAGTAGTAATGCACGAGCAGCCTGTAGGAATCCAACCTCTTTCCCTGCCATTGTCACTGAGGTATCATTGAATCTATTCCCATATTCTACGGGCTCTCAGATGAGCCGTGCCAGTCATGAGTGGCTAACCCCTTAGCTTAAAGGTCTTGGGTCCCAGGGGTGAGGGACTCACACACCTCCCCCTGGTGTGGAAAGCCTGGCTGTGATAACCCTACTAGGCCTACGTCACTTCTCATCCTCTCAAGAGGTGCACTGAGGACCTCGCTTCTCATGCTTCCTTGAGCCAGCCATAACCATGGCTGGGGAGCTGCTGGTCTTGCGATCCTGGGCTGGGGTTAGGGAGGGGAGCAGGGGTAGGAGAGAAGAAGCAGACTCCAGCCTGGACCACATCAGCCTGTGTTGGCAGACGGGTCTGGTCAGCTGTGGGCACAGAGGCCTACCTCGGCTGCCTGGAATGCCTGACTTTGATGTATAAGCTTCTGAGGGTCAAAGAGATGGTGGGAAATGTAAAGAAGAAGAAGAGTGTTGCCTACAGGAGTCAGAGCCCTGGCCCGCTGCCACATACCAGGGCCACCTTGCTGTGTAACTGCAGAGGGCACCGGGCCTGTTATATTCCCAGCAAAGGGTGCGACATGGCTGGCCCACAGGGAAAACCATGCTGTCATTAAAAATTCTTGCTTTGCTGAGGGGACTGCTTCCTGACTGACTTACCTTTCAGGGTTTAAGACTCAAAGTTCACACTGGCCGAGGCCTGGACAAGTGGAAAGTGCTCTTCCTATGTCAAGCGGTGGCTCTCTAGAGCAGGGAAGGCCCTACCCTGGCCAAGTCCTCATCATGCTTAGCCCACATGCAAGGGCTGGTGGCAGCACCGAGCTCCAGAGACCCAGGAAAATACAACAGTGAGAGAATTTGGATCATTTCTAGATGCTTGTTCTATGTTTCCAATCTGTTTTCAGTGACTTTCCCTGTCATTAGTTTACCTTCTTTATCCCCCTCTGGTCATTAAAGTGACGAAGCCTGTAGTGATACAAATCATTACTTTTTCCTCTCTTCACTGTCAGCCCAAGTTCACAGAGAAAGGACCTTTTAGCAGCACTAGACCACTTGGATCAGGCCTGGGTGGGGACTGCTCTGCTCCTTGCCAACCTTCAACCCTCTCCTAGGTGGAGAGGAAGAGGGGGCTAATCTGATTGGGAAGAGCCTGCCATGCACTCAGGCAGCCCCACATCCTAGTGGGTGGGATTCTTCTGCCTTAAAAATAGAGAAAGAAAGTCAGGACACAAAAATTACTTTCTTTAAGAGAAGATCTGGAAGGCTGCTTTCCGGTCCCTGTTCTGTCTGAGACTAGGTCTGTGAGGCAGAGTTTGGTTCTCCAGACAGTTGCCAGTAGACTGTCATTCCCTAAGGCAGGGGCCCCAAACCTGGGTCTGGAGGCAGAGAGCAGGGAGGCCCATTTTAGACATGAGTTTAAGTAGCATTTTCCAAACCAAGTAAAGGTTTGGGAGAGGTAACTTTGGGAGTCAGTAGGCATCCCTTAATAAAGCTTTGATCTTCATTTGATGTTTTGGGTATGTTTCAAATTGATCAAAACCTAGAGAGGGGGAAAGTTATTGGCAACCCAAACTTCTAGCATGAGGTTTCAAGGTGCTTTTAAAATGGAATTCACTTGAAATTCCCTTATTTTCCAGAATAAGCAAAACTTAATTCTACTTGTAACGTCATAACTATTAACACACACATTTCGAATGATGGAGAAAGAACATATTATACATATGAGGAGTTACTAGATTTGCAGCTAACACTGAGAGGATGGAAGTTAATTTTCATTTAATGAGGAACAACAGTATTTGTTCCATTTATTGTCTCCTCACCTTCATTACTTCCTCCTTCAAACTGTCTTGATAATGCTATTTTTTAAGATTTCCAAACTGGAACATGTTTGTCTGGCAATGTATTTCTTTAAATGCACTGCAGATTTTTATGCTCATTTCCTATCTGTTTTTTTAGAGATGATGCACATCTGTGCAGCTTCTTCTAATGTCAGTAATCCTCTGGGCAATCAGAGGTTTACAATGTACACAAAATTCAATGTGGCCATTGAATTTTGGCCCTGCTGGCCCTGCATGCGTTTCTTACTTTGGGCCACAGCAGGAGTAGGTATAAGATCTAATATGAGAATTACCTTATGGCTGTCCTACAGACCCTCCTAACCACAGAGCAACTGCAAGGCGAAGGCCACGTCTCATGTCTGAAAATCATCCCGAATAAGTTTTCCGTTCAGATTAGAAGATTAAAAAATAGACTGAAAATACGACTGAATCAAGATGCAACTTGATGAAACAAGACATGGTTATGTGATTAGAGTTACTGTGTTTTTACTAAAAGGACATCTCGCATCGAGTACTTATCAACTTAGGGAGAAAAAGATGGGGGGGTGAATTTTACAGAAATCAATTTGAGTCAATAACAGAAATGTTATGATACATAAACAACACAGAAAAATTCCAAATCCTTCTAAACAGGGCAAGTCCTTCCCATTTCAGCTTGCCAACTCTTGGAATGCTTTCCATCTGGGGCTCGAGCCTCATCTCTCACCTGTGGAATTGGCCCTGTCTGAAAGGGACAGGGATGTGCCAACGGGCCATGGGCTGCCCGGGTGGTAGAGATGACCGCGAGCCGGAGAAGCGAGGCTGCTGGAGTGGAAATGATGGTGAGGGTTATCGAGGGGATGGATGGGATGGGCACTAATCACAGCTGTGGATGAACACAAGACAGAGAAGTGCTTAACATGCTTGCACGGACACACACAAGTCCCAGTTATAGAGCAAAGCCACCCCTCCCCCTCCCATGCAGTACAAACGTTCCCTTGGCTTCTGGGGGGCAGCTGGCTGGATGCGAACGATTAGCCCTGGATTTTACCTTTTATTTTTTTAAATCAACATGCTCCAATGCATGTATGTATGTATGTATCTATCTATCTATCTATACACACACACACACACAAACACACACACACACAGAAAAAACCTCTGAGGAATATGCGCTACAATGTTAATGGGATTATCTTGTGGGGAAGCATGGTCAGGAGTTAAAAAACATTTCTTTTGTTTTATCTGTATTTCCCAATTCCTCTACAATAAACATGGATTACACAAATTATTAAAAATATCTATTTGAATATGTCACAAAACATAAACCCATAAGCAAACAAATGATGGTCTAGGTTTCTGTCATTTTTTTCTCCTGCTAAAAAAATAGAAGTTTCTTTTCCTTCAAGTATATTCCTAATATGTCCTGTTTTTTTTATTATTGTTGAATGAGGCGTGCAATAGGTATTTAGGCTGAATGGATGAGTAGCTGTTTAATCAGTTTTTCATATCTTAAAAGGAACGCAAACAGAACTGAACTCCAGTCTAGCATGAAAAGCATGAAACACAGGCCTATGGCACTGTCTCTTACTGCTTCTAGTCTGGGAGCTCGGCCATATCCATTCACATTTTAAAATATAAATGGATCTTTCCTAATTGCATCCTTCCTTCCCACAATGGCTAAGGAATTAAATTTGCTGCATTTTGCTAACGAATCCAAATTTCCACACAGATATTCCATATATGACTTTCTATGAAGACAAAACACTTCTTTAATGAAGCTTCATTACTGATCCTCGAGAGGCAAACAAACAAAATCAGAAGCCCAGTTGGGGAATAAGCTTCTCTTACGTACTCCCTTAGAGTAGTTTTAGAAACAGAATGTTTAAGACCGACAGGGACAGCTCTAAACCCCTCAAAGAGGCAAAGAGGGCTGAACAGGAACACAGGGGACCGTTTTTTCCCTCTAAGCAAGGGCATCACAAACTATGATAAAACTTAACCTTTGGAGTCTATTAAATGTCTCTGTCACCAAGGATCTCCCTAGATCTTTGTGGGGCCACTCAGCATTACTCTAATGAAGAAAAATCCTAGATGTTTTTATTCTCCAGCTATTTCCTGCCCTGGCCACTTGCCAGACAGGCAGATGGCACAACGAGTCAAAGGCCCTGGAGCATCACTGCCCCTTCCCTCCTTAAGGCCTGGGGAAAAAAACAGGGGCGTTCTCTGCACTCAGAGGCCAGAAGGGTCAGGTGATCCTTTGGAACAAAACACAACTTGGAAAAGCTGGTGGAGGAGGGTCATGGTAGTCTGGGAGGCAGCACCTCCTTTAGGGGAAAAGAGGTGGTTTTCTGAAGCGAGGAGCTTCAGCATCAGTATTCTCTGGAATTAAGGCCAGAGGGAGCGGAAGAAGCCTCCTGACTTACCTAGGAAGTACAACCTGAAAAGCATTCTCAGCATGCAGGACTCTAGCACAAAAAAAGAAAACTGACTTTCTCTTTTTAAAGGCATTTCCAGTCTTTCCAAATTGGGTAAATAAAAAAGAAGACAATGTGAAAGCACCTCCCCAGAATACGGCTGGCCATCACTAGCTGTCAGCTGCCTTGGGTCCTGGTGCTTCCGAGCGAGGCCTTGTACAAGGCTGACTGAGCCTCAGCCCAATGCTGGCAAGTGCTGCCCAGCAGTGCTCAGCAGCTGAAGGCCAGGCAGGTGGATAGTGGGAAAGACTCCAGGGAACCCCAGCCTGAGAAAATGGACTGGAGCCACGTGGAGAAAAGGAGATCTCAAAACCTGAAGGTCACAAGCATACTGGAATACCTGGTTTCAGAATCTTGAATTAAAGATTCTACTCACTCACCCAACTATTGAGGCACAAATTAAATAATACTATATATTTATGTGTACTCCTTGCCCATCCCCCAAAAAAGAAAAAGGGAAAAAAGAACTGATACCAACTGGTACAACATATCTTTTCTCCTTAACATTTAAAAAGAAGCCAGTTCAGGTAAGAACTAAAATCTTGTACAAAACAAACAAGCAGTCAAGCTATCATCTTGCTATTCATCAAACGCAACTGGAATGGTTTATCCTTTTCAGACACTTTAACATTTTTAGACCTGGGACCCCAGGCAGGGCACCTCTTAAAAGAGGGAAACCATGATTTTCCCTGCATGTTTCCAAGTTCGGGCCCTTCTTTTTTCATCATGGTCCCTACTTTGTGCAGAAATGACCTGCTAATGAATCAGCCCTTTCTCTTTCAAAGCCGACTTTTAGAATCTAGTGTCTGCATGTTTGTGCATGGTGAGTGTGACAATGTGTGTCCATTTACACACCTGGACGTTTCACCAGTTTCCAAGTATAGGGAGCCATGGTTCACTTCTTTGTGTGTAGGTTATCTGTGACTATTTAAATCTCTGCCACTTGTCGACAGGTGGCTGAAAGTTCTGAAATGGGACATCTTAAGAAATGAATAAAAAATTCAAAAGCTCATTTAGGTTAAACTGATAAGTGATCTAGTGGATGCTTTCAGGATTTGAATCTAGGTGTCTGGCAGTGCTAAGACTTACTGGGTATCTGTTCCGCTTACATCAAATACTTCTGGTACAGAACTGAAAAAAACTTGCTATCAGTAGACAGGTGGCTTTTTCACTGTAGGATGGCACAGGGGACACTTGCCTGAAAGCCCTACCATGCTAGCCAGTCTGAATGCCTTCCCTACCTTGAAAACAGTGACAAGGGAGAAGACACACTAGTTTGAACAAAAGAACTGGTTTGTTCCATTGTTTTCTGTTTTTCAAACTTAGTTTGAATTTCAAATAGTATTAAAGGAGGCCAAGTAACTTTTATGCTGGTCTAAGTGAGGCATGGTCACATAAGGTTGAAAAATTTTGTTTTAAATACTCGGTTCTATAAACTTAAAAATCCTCTAAAATATAAAGTCAATTAATTAAAAAAATGACAGGTGCCCATCAACACTGAATGTGTATCAGGAAGTCTAAGGAATACTGTGACATCTGGCTATCCTGAGCTCCAGCCTGGAAGGATGCTTCTCCATCCCTCCTGTAGAGATACTGTGCATACTGTTAGGGGGACTGGTTACTTCTCTATTCCTGGGAGACTGGGGTAGCTGGCTTTTAGCTTCTTTATCTCAAGAATAATGTTAATTGCAAAGTACGAAAGTGTTTGGTATTTCTTGCTCAAGATGCCAAAGCCCCAGTGGGTCAGCTTTTGTGTCGGGATCACATGAAGTCAGAGATCATTCTTGGTGGTTCCCCAGGACAACTGGGTAGACTGGCAGCCCAGGGGAAATGAGAGGCTTTTAACTTACGCTGGGGTGGCTGGGAGTCAAAGGGCATCATCATTTTTGGTCTCATTCCCCGCCTTCCAGCCAGTGTAGACATGCTGTCCTCTGATTCATGCCCTAGACATCAAATATGGAGGTTAGTTATAAGCATGTGCCCCAGGCCACTAAGCAGCCTCAGCAGTAAAACATTTCCAGTGGGGGGTTCGGGACTTGCAAACATAATGCAAACAAGGTATTTCTGCAGGAAGTGAAAAAAGAGAAAAATGATAGTCTCTGTTGAGAGTCAGTGAAGTTGACACAGTGCTGCCTACCATGCTTCAGTGTGGTGTTTGTAAGAGCATCCAGACCAAGAACATTCTGAACACCACAAGGAGAGGCAGACTCTAAATGGAGAGGAGGAAATGTACAGACATAGGCTACGTTGTCTCAAATGCTTCAGTATCAAGTTGGTGACACATGAGAAGAGACTTAACACATCTAGAAGATTGTCTCATCTGGGTTCAGAACCTCTCCCCAATAATAAGCTATTTTTTCCCCAAGATATCTATTCTTTATCAGATGTTGACCAAATCCCACAATACACATTTCTTTAAGCCTAACCTCACATAGGAACCACCAAATTCAGGCAACTGTAGGAAATGGAAAATGATTTAAATGGAAATAGTTTTCCCACATCTGGGGACAACCTGCACCTCTGTATGAATTCCGCCTTTGATGGATGTTGCTGTCCATGGAATTGTCAACTGGTGTGATATCTTGAGAGTTACGAGGAATTGGAGTATCAGTCATGATGGGATTTGGGTCTGGAGACTTATCGATGGGTTTCAGCTCCAGTCTCTCATGATGGATCCAGAGGTCCGGGGGTTTGACATCTTTGGAGTTCCCTTTGTACTTGTGGGAGCCATTCACTGATTTGCAAGCAGCTCGTTTCCTAGGCACAAATTTAAGAGGTTTTTTGTTTGTTTGTTTTTTAAAGTACCTCTTTTGAAAGAGTTTTTATGAAAAGGCTTGAAAGATTAAAACCATCCTTCTGAGAGATGCCTCAAGCAAAGGCAGAAACTAAAAACACCCAAACAAAACAAGAGAAAAGAGGGGGAAGAAGTTCACTTTTGGGAATAGTAAATGGATCTCTACTTTGTCCATACATATTTAAAGATACAAACGATGGCATATTTGACTACAGCATTGTAACTATTTTTTTTTTATTATCAACAGACAGCATTTTAAAATTAAGTTCCTCTAAAGCAGAAGGTTTCTCAAGTTTCAATCAATAGAGAATGTTAATTAGAAATATAACAATGGAATAGAGGTAGAGTCTGTGGCTTATAAAAGAGGAAGGGAACAACATTTCAGGGAACCCAAATCTAGGACTACCAAGTGGATAAAATCAAGAATGTGGATGACAGTGTCTACTTCTCTGTGCCTTAATTTTTCCGTTCATCCACTCTCACTCACTCACCGACTCAATAAGCATTTATTAGGTACCCACTGTATGTCAGTCAATCCCTGTACTAGACTACTGTGCCCTCAGTGTTTCTGGTCAAGTGAGGAATACAGATGAGGATCTCATTATTTTAAAATATTTTGAGCTTAATGAAATGCCAAGTGTTATAGTTACTTCTTAATAGTTGGCACAAGGTGGCTAGGACAAACCCAGAGAAAGAGGTGACACCGAAGTTAAGACTTAAAGGAGGAAGGGCAGAAGATGCTTTCCAGGTGATTAAATCAGCTTATGTCAAAGCCTTGAAGCAGAACACAACAGCCTGATATGTCAGAGGGCCTGTAAGAAGTCCTGAGTGGTGGGAGCATAGTGAACCACGTGGAGAATGATGAAATGATGCTGGAAAGGTAGCTCAGATCATAAAAAGCTTTTAGAGACAGGCCAAGAGTTTAACTTCCCTCTATGAGTAATGAGAAACCACTATATGGTTTTAAGCAGGAGAGTAAGGAGATCAATTCTGAGTTAAATATTTATATCAAATGTGGTGTCAAGAATGGATTTATGGGGTGGGGGGAAGAACAGGAGACCAGTTAGGATACTACTGCACCAGTCTTAGCCATGACTGACAGTGGTCTAGGACAGTGGAATGGAGAAAAGAGACAGATTTGACAGCTATATTTAGGAGCCAGAAATGACAAGACTTGGTGAATAAATGATGTGGGGTGGGGTGCGGTGGGAATAAAGAAGCAAGAGGAGCAGACGATGTTGACAAGGTTTGAGGATAAGCCATTTCTTAACATTGGAATTAATGGGGTAGAAGCAGGCTTGACAGAAAAGATTATAAATTCTGTCTTGATCATGGTGAGTGCCCCTGAGACATTCAAGAGGAAATGTAGAAGAGGCAACAGAGCGTGCAAGTCTGAGACTCAGAAGAGAAGCCTTGGCCAGAGACAGAAACACAGAAGTAACTGGAACGCAGACAGTAGATGAAACCATGGGAGTAGATATCACTGGGGGAGAGCACAGAAGGAGAAATAAGTCTAGGATCAGGTCCTGAGGAAGGTTTGATGGCTGGGTAGATAGGAGGAGCTGTGAAAAAGAACATACAATCATGACATACAGGAGAAGAGAGTGTTTCAAGAAGGAAGGAGTAGTTGAGTTAAATATTGTTGAGAGATTAAGACAAGGACTAAAAACTGTCTGCTGGCTTTAACAATATGGAGGTCATCGGTCCTCAGCAAAAGCAATTTTGGTAAAGTGGTAGGAGCAGAACCCAGACTGATAAGAACTGAAGCATGAGTAGGCAATGAAAGAATGGATGAGTGTATACAGTGATCAAGTGATTCTGTGGTGACGGGAAGGACGGGTTTGTAAATAGGTAGTGGGGAGGACCATGCAGTAGAATAAGGGTTGTAATTATAATGCTTTCTTAAGATGAAAGAGGAAGAGGTGTGAGCACTTACCTGCTGAAGAGACAAAGCCAAGAGAGTGAAATGTTAGCTGTGTGGAGGGGGGAATGGAAAGTATAAGGCTTAGAAAGATGAGAGCCACTGAGATTCAGAGGATAAATGGAGAACTGGCTGCCAGTAGGAGGAAGTACACTGAAGGAGGTTTTTGGACCGCACGGTGGTACCCAGAAGTAGTTCTCATCTGCTGAGGGTGAGGTAGCTAGTGAGGAAAACGTGTTGAGAAGCAATGAGGGGCTAGGCCCTAAATGCCTGGTCAACTCTGAGTTTGTAAGAGTCTATAAGCAGCTACAATTGAAATGGGAGGTAATTCCTCAGAGAGGAAGAAAAATATTAAGAAAAGCTCACATATATTTTTCAGTGGTTCATGGAATGCCTGGAAAGATGGTCATTGGGAGAGGGAGAAGGGAAGCCCCATGAAGACTCAACATGATTCTTTTAAGCAAAAGGACCTAAATCTGTAGGATTCACAGATTCAAAGTACAGAGCCCATTACCAACTCACTTTTCTACCTGTCAATCTGAAGAGTAAGTACTTTTTTATTTACTTGAATTTTAAATCCCCCAAAGCACTAAGGAATTCCATCACTTTGTTTTTTTAGAGTCTTTTAAATAAAGATACCAAGTCTTCTGAAACTAGATATAAAACCAAGTTCATAAAAGTAGATACATTTGAAGTGCCGAACAAAGAAACCTCCAGACAAGTTGTAGAGTAGAAATAACGTCATTGTGACATGTTTAAGAGAAACGGTTTTCTATAATCAAAAGGAGATGGGCAAGAGGTGTAAGAGGCAGTAATCAGGAAGCTTATAAAAGGAGCCCCCTGTTCCCTTGGAAAAGAGAAGCAACACAGACTATAGGAAGTTATTTTGTTTGGGCAAAAGAAAGATCGAAAACCTCACATAACGTATACAAAATGACATGAAGCCATCTCAAGAGGTAGTGACAGGGCAGTCTGTGCTTGTCCTCTATACTGAAAACAAACAAATTTACCGTCATTGAACACATGCACTCTCTTGCCTTGGGTGGACCAAGTCTGAGAGGTAATCACAAACACTGACATGAACTTGTCTTTCTCTTTTATGGAGTAGTATCTCCATCTTATCATCTTTTAGGATCCAGCAATTAAAGTCATTTTATTGCCTGTATTTTTTTTTTTTTTTTTTTTTGCTATTAGGGGTAACTCAGGAATCTTTCTATTTTTAGTATTCTGTCTTGCTGGCTAGATGCGATATGTGAGCTGAAAGTCGTCGAGGGTCAGGGATTCTTTTAAGTTTAAGAGCATAGGCTGTTATCAAACAGTCTTATAACTGAATTACCTTGCTATCTGCTCTAGACAATTACCACAACTCTCAACATCCCAGAGGGCTAGCAGTCATTTGACCCCTCTGCTAAATTGATATGCCAATTATAAATGAGATTTTCTTATTCACTAAGTCAGTATCTCCCCCCACTAACCCCCAACCTATCCCTGCCAGTCCTAACCTCAACTTCCACACTTGGTAGCACTTTCTTTTTTTTTTTTTTTTTAAGATTTTAAAATTTATTTGAGAGAGAGGGAGCATGGACCAGGGGGTGGAGGGAGGAACAGAGTAAGAGGGAGGGAGAAACTTAAGCAGACTCTGCACTGAGCATGGAGCCTGACGTGGGGCTCAATCTCACGACCCTGAGATCATGACCTGAGTTGAAATTAAGAGTCAGACACTCAACTAACTGAGACACCCAGGCACCCCTTGAAGAATATTCTTAAACCTAGATGTAGAATAAGAGGTCTGTGGTCCTCTTCCATTTCAGGTGGCATTTGTGCTGTGAAAAACCTGTAAGAATGCCTATAAGCTGCTGTGCATCTGGTTCACCGTGTGCCTCTACAAATGGTACTCCAAAGCAGCTACCGACAAGGCTAGACATGGTCCACTTCCCTCTCCAGATCTATCCTCTACTTGGCTCTGTGACTCAAAAGGTTGAGTTAAATAACCTCTGTCTGCTTTACTTGGCAACCTACTCTTGGCTTCTAATGGGTATGGCCAAGTGAAGACACAGGCAAGAGCCTGGAGAGTAGGACGTGTTTTTATCCTGTGCCCTCCCTGTGGGGCTAGAGGCTGGCAGAGGACCCCTTCCTCCTGCCACACCCAGCTCCTGTCAAGAAGCCCTTTCCTACTGCTTCAGACCTCTGAACACAGCTCTCTCTTCTTCAGAAAGACCTCTTGCCCTTTCAGGCCTAAGGGTGACAGCAGCCTATCACAGCTGCTGGTCCTTGAACATCTCTGCCTCGTCTCCTAACTCCACCTATGACTCTGTAAACGGTCCCTTCGTTAAACTTCCTTCACCCATTTTGAGTGTGCACCTTTTTCCTGCCAGAACACCGATACACATTTATAAGAAGAATCATTCTGCATTTCCCTTAAAAATATTTAAAACATCACTTTTCATGTACAGTTAACCCTTGAACAACATGGGACTGAACACTGGGGGTCCACTTACACACAGACTTTTAAAAAAGTCTTTATTCAAATTCCAGTTAATATACAGTGTAACATTAGTTTTGGGTGTCCAATATAGTGATTCAACACATCCATGTATCACCCGGTCCTCACAACAAGTGCCCTCCTGAATCCCCTTCCCTAGGTCACCCATCCCCTGCCCACCTCCCTCAGGTAGCCATCAGTGTGCTCTCCATAGTTAATAGTCTGTTTCTTGGTTTGCCCTTTTCCCCTTTGCCCATTTGTTTTGCTTCTTAATTTCTACAAGAGTGAAAAATCATATGGTGTTTGTCTTTCTCTGACTGACTGACTTTACTTAGCATAATACTCTCTAGCTCCATCCATGTAGTTGCAAATGGCAAGATCTCCCTCTTTTTTATGGCTGCATAATATTTCAATGTGAGTGTGCAGGTGTGTGTATACACACAATACAGCTTCCATTTATCCCCTCATATCTGGGCTTAGGGTTAGGGCCAGCGTGAGGGTGTATGCCTACTATCCTGCAATTCAGAGACCTCTCCAGAGGGTTACAGTTAGGGGTTAGGGTCTGGGTTAGTGTGTGTACCTGATATTCTACAGTTCAGAGATCTCGCCAGGGAATAAAACCCCAGACTTTTGCTTGGGCAGGAACAGACATGCAGCCATCTACTGGGCTGAGGCAAGGAAGGGATTTGAGGCTCTAAATACACTTTAAATAGATATTCAATTGTTCTTCCTGTTTTTATCTTAACCTTTATACACATTTTCAGAAATATCACCAATGCTTAAATATTTGGGGGTCTTCTCCAGAATAATTAGGCTGCTTCTCAGCTTTTCTTATTGTGTGTTCAGGAACCCACTTCTCAGATCTAGGATTAGGGATAGGAGGGCCAAGGTGAGGGTATGTGCTTGGTATCCATGTGTAGACCTTTTTTTGATAAATACAGTACAGCACTGTAAATGTATTTTCTCTTCCTTATGATGTTCTTAATCATTTTCTTTTTTCTAGCTTTCTTTTTTATAAGAACACAAAAAATACATATTATATATATTATATATAGTGTATATAATATATATTATATACAATATATAACATACAAAATAGGTGTTAATAGGTTATGTTATCAGTAAGGCTTTCAGTCAATAGTAGGCTATTGGTAGTTAAATCTTGTGGAAGTCAATTTATATGCAGATTTTTGACTGCATGGGGGGGGTCAGCACTCCTAATCCCCACATTGTTCAAGGGTAAACTGTACTGATGGTTTTACCTCTTCGTACAACTTTAAATACAGATGTCACAGAGGAGCAAAAGAATAGATAACAAAAATCATGGGCCACATTTGGGGCTCCTTACTTTTTCTGGTGAGAGGTGGTGCGCCTGGTGCAAAAGACAGCAATGACCACAACCACCACAATGGTGACAACGCCAACAGAAACAATGATGACCAGCAGCATGCTACTGTCCAGGGGAGAGGTGGGGCTTCCATGGGGGCTGTTACTACCTGTAGAGGGAAAACCGGTACATCTGTTAGTGTTCGAGAACTCCAAAAATGCATACACTCAGAGTATGGAAACCTCATGTAAGAGTCTCTGTAATACACTTGTTGCCTTGGATACAAGTGTCTCATGTAATCTGCAGAGCCAAGTTTATGCACTCTGTACAGTTCTTAACACAGTGCCTTGCACAAAGCTTGTGTTCAGTAAAAGCTTCTTGAATTATACTAAACATTATACTTGGACAAATAAAGGGCCTGCCCCCCCATGTCTTATGTTATATTATGCATAAATTTGTCTTATAAAGCACCATTTGTAAATCATTTAGATTTTTACTTTCAAAAGCATTTAAAAAATGTACATTCAGAGAAAGCTAAGTTCTTCTCCACATATAGATGTCTGAGGTCACAAAAACTACTTGAAAAATACAGTCTGCTTTTATAAATATAGTCTTTGCAAAGTTAATTCTCTTAATTAGTTTCAGGAAAAAGTAGGTCTGTACATATGCATTAATTTGATAAATATTTACTGAGTAGTTACCATGTGCCAGGCTTTGTTCTAGGTACTAAGGATGCAACAGTATACAATAAAGAGGTGACCGCTGGGGTACAGGCAGAAAATAAACAAGAAATTACTAGTAATAACTCCTATAAAAAAATAAAATGGGGCGCCTGGGTGGCTCAATGGGTTAAAGCCACTGCCTTCGGCTCAGGTCATGATCCCAGGGTCCTGGGATCGAGGCCCACATCGGGCTCTCTGCTCAGCGGGAAGCCTGCTTTCTCCTCTCTCCTCTCTCTCTGCCTGCCTCTCTGCCTACTTGTAATCTCTCTCTCTGTGTCAAATAAATAAATAAAAAAATCTTAAAAAAAATAAAATAAAATAAAATGACAGAATATGATACAGAGTGGGTGGCTATTTTAGACTGAGTGGTTGGAAAAAGCTTCTCTGAGGAAATGGCATTTGAGCTTAGATTTGAATGACAGGAAAGATCCCACCACACGAAGATCTGAAGGAAGAAAGTTCAAAAGAGAGGGAACAGCTAGTGGAAGGATCCTAAGGCAGGAATGAGCTTGGCATGTTGGAGGAAGAGAAAGGCAGCAGTGTTGCTTAAGCAAGGGGAGAGAAGCGAATTTAGAGGGAGTGAGCGAGCAGGAAAAGACAGATGAGTGTACAGGGGCCAGGTCACTGAAGACCCCAAGGAAATTTAGCTTTTCTTTTTTTTCTTCCTGATTGCTTACAGGACGAGGACCATTTTGTATCAAGGTCTTTTGTAATCTAGGTCTATTCTAACTCTTGCTCTCCTAATTTCTGGAAGCACATTTCTTTCCTTCCCACCTCATTATAAAAGTTATGCATGCTCATATTATAAAATATGGGAAATCCCACCACACAGTTCTGACTACCATAGATAGCTGAGACCTTTCCTTCCAGTTATTCTCTCTCTCCTATATAACAGTCAGAGCTATACAATAATGGATGAGCTGCCTTACCAAGTAATGAGTATTTAGTTTCCAGAATCATTCTACAAGTCTGGGAGATTGTGGAAGAAATTCCTAACATGAAGCTATGGCTTGGGAATCTGTGTTTTAGAAAAGCCTCTAAAGTGATTCCCAAATACAACCCAGGTTTATAAACTTTCGATCTAATTCAAAGTATACTTATTGTGGGCACCCCTTCCATAACACTGCATTAGCTGATCTTCCAACTTCTGGGTTTTTTTTACAGGCTACATATAAGCATGGTGCTAAATCTGGGCTGATTTAGGAGGGCTTAAGAGCTTATTCTCCATTCAGTTCAATCATTTTTATTCCTCATTTCTGAGAAAAAAGCAAGCAGACAACTTAAATTGTACCTACTGACCTTTAATAAAACAACATTTTATTATTTGGGAAAGACTATAGAACTAGGGGCCAATAAAGTTAAGACTATATTGGGGCTTTACATAAAAACTTGTATTAACAGCAGTGCCGAGTTACTGGGTAGGGTATGTGGTAGGGCAGGCACTGCACTCAAAGCTTGGGAGCTGGGGTGTGGGTGCAAGCAGAGGTGGTGGTGGCAGCTCCCCCTTGCCAGAGATGAATTCCCACTTAACTGCATCTGACCTCTAGCTTCTGAAAGGACCGAAAGCTCCCATAGAAGACAGAATGAGAGTGAGCTGCCGAAGGAGCATGTCCTGCCAAGGACATTATGATAGGCCATTTCTCAAGCCTCATCTGGGCTACTGCAACAGCTTTTTAACCACTCTCTCCGACTTCATTATCTCAGCCCCAACTCATTTTTCATTCACCAGAGTGATAACAGTCAGCACTCAAGAAATGGAAGTCACAGCTCACCCGTGGTACAAGGTGTCTTACACGTGCTATGAGCAGGATGAAGCTCACATCTCACAGCAGTGGTACCTGAGCTTCTGGGAGGCTGGTTCTAACCTCCCACCTTGTCTAATGTGAGAATCTCTAGCCTGTCTCTAGGCAGTGTGAGCCCTGGAGAGAGCTGGCTGTTTCTTGCTGCCTTGCATTTATGTGCGCTGTTGGTGCTTCCTAAAATGTTCGACACCCCCTGCCCCGTGACATTTAGCCATCTTACACGCATCCTTTCATATCTGGGTCAGACTTGCCCTCTTCTATGAAGCTTCCCCTTTTCTCTGTCAGCTGCTTTGTTACTCACTCTTTTTGCTCCCATATGTAGCCTATTACATAAAACCTGAACCTTTATAATAAACATGTGTGAATGAATGTATAAATGAAAGACAAGGAAACAAGTGCTTTCCTCATAGCCTCGAATATTATACTGTGGACGGCACATAAATACAACACACACATCCCAGGAGGAAAAGCGCAGAGTCCTAGAACTCAGCCTAGGACTCAGATTCCCACATTTGTGTACAGAACCCCAGGCCTTTTAGGCTGCATGTGATAGTGGAAAAGTCCCAATCCCTGGATTTTGGTTCTAGGACTTCCATAATTACTGGGTGGGTCCAGGCAAATTACTTTCCCACTGAGTCTCTAAATGTATAAAATGGGAATATCTGTTCTCCGGGTTTCACAGTGTTATAAGAATCGAATGTAATTTCAGGCCTGAAAGTAACTTATAAAGAGTGAAGTTCTGTAGAGAAGTAGGTGCTATCATTTAAGGAGTTAGAAGGCACCAGCTCTTAAGCTGGCTAGGAGAATGGGAAGAATTTTTTAGAATTCCCAAATTAAAACACTGTGGCAAGCAGTGTGGGGAGAAAATCATGATTCTGAAGCATTTCTTTGGCTTGTTGTAGGTGATGGATAATCCCATTAGAGGGTTTGTTTTTGAGAGAAAGATTCTGATTCTTTTCTAGAGGCAGGCAGTGGGCAAAAGGAAGACTCATTTGTTTAGAACTAATCTTAAGTTGGGTATGTGAGGAAACAATCTTACTTATGGATCCTATAATGAATGGGTTTACAGTAATTTAGCAAACTTTTGCCAAAAAATGCCTAAAGTTAACTGTACTAAATAAAAGGAAATAGGTTAACATGCTATAACCCATTAATGACGATACAAAAGACATTTTGAGACTCAAGCAAAACCACGTCATGCCCACAGTGGGCCAGAAAAGCTTTACCGCTCATTGGAGGTTTGTAGTCGGATCCTAGGTCTGGCAGCCGGCTTCCTTTTCCTGCAGACCCTGAGGCTGAAGGAGAAAAAATCATGTCAATAATGACCCAAGCCATTGGTGGGATGAGTCCACTTCACAGCTAGTGAGTGTTTTCTATAAAAAAATATTTTCAGTCTACTCTGTCCATGAGAAAATGAAGTAGCACATAAACAACAGGGGACAAAATAGGCTGTGCAAAGCAAACTAAAGTATAGCTTTCTATGCAATGAGGCATCTGAAAGGCTGACCCTCTTGGGCTACGGCTGTATCTAGCGTGGAACCTGACTGCCACTTGCTGTTCATATGGTGGGAACACACCCATTTCTCTTGCCCAGGAAACAGTTCCGGCAAGACTACTCAGAGCATGTATGGCAAAAGTAGCTTCTCTCAGAAAAGGAACCAAGGGACCAGTAAGGTTGACTTCTGCATTATAGAAATGGGCCTTTCCAAAGGATCTGGCTATGTTGATCTCCTAGTAGGTGTTAGTAGTGTTTGGATTTTTTCCCCCAAATTATAAAGTTGCCTTTTCCAATATAAAGATACCCTAAGCAGGAGCAGAAAGACATGTGGAAGTTCAAATCAGGTTCTCGGTTCCTGCTCAGTTACCCAATACCCAAGAATGGAAAAACAAAGTCTTTCCTCTTGTTGCTCACCAAGACACCATCTCCTACTCCACTGTCATAAAATACAATGAGTGAGGTTGCTGATCTTAGGCTTGGGACCACCTCAGAAACAGACTTTATAAAACACAAAGGTCAATTTTTTTAGTAATTCATATTCTTGGTCCTGAATTTTATTCTTCACATTTATAGGAAAAGCTGCTTGGGTAAAGCAAATATAAGGAATCCTTTCCCAATATAGCAAAGGTATTCATCAATCCAAGGTTTGGATTCCTCCTGAAGAAGTATGAAAGAATTATAAAGTCAAAGCTGCTCCTCATGGTTAATATAGCACACTGCCTGCACTTGAATACTGGTCTACCATATACTCGACTTTTGTCAAGTTACTATTTTTGAGTCTTAGTTTCTTCATCGTAAAACAGCAGTAATAATGGTATCTATTTCACAAAACTATATTGAGAATTAAATGGAAATTTACTCCTATAAAATATTTTGAATACTGCCTGACACATAGCAAATGTTCAACAAATATTAGCTACTATTATCACATATATAATAAATTTTTAGGGAAGAACATCACCTTTCCCTTTGCAGAGACACAGAGCATGAAGCTGCAGAAAACACTTATAAATAATTATTTCTATAAATAAAGCTTCACTAGATATACATAAACTAGATGCATTTCTATAAAACATTACAGCTAATGTCATATCAGAATTGGACTAAATGAAAAATTTAAATCTGAACATTTCTGTATATAGTTCACTTAACAGAATAAATACAGAGATAAAAAACAATGTTTTCTGTTTCCAGAAATTCAAAACTCCCAAAGTAACAGATGTTGCTGAGTATCCAAAAGGGCATATTTAACTCAGCCCCTGATCCCTTTTCTGTTGTTCACACTTGTTCCTTCATCCCCTTACTTCCGTGGCCAGGACTGCTCCCAAGTGGTACACACTATGTGTTAGGATTCTAGTTGTTCTTTTCACTGGGATGAAGTCTAGTTGGAGATGACTTAGCCCTTGTAAGGCTCTTCAGACTTAAGTGTGCTTATTTTTCAGGTAGCCCACATGTGAGCCCAACTATCCAGAGTATCATATTATATAAATAATTGCCCAAGAGTATACTTTGCCTATAAACTGGTTGCTTTAATTCCAATATTTCCCAGAATTTTTTCTTTTAAATATAACCTATGAATAGAAATTCCAAGGGTCAACCAAACACCAAAAAGAACTATGGGTAAAGAATTTTAAAGGCCAGAGGAGTGTGCAAGCAAGACTCTGGCTTATCCAGTGAAGTGGGGGAAGAACAATGAGCACATTTACACTATGCGTATGCAGTATAGTTATTTTTCTGTTCTCACACTAAGTCAAAATGTCTACTACCATCACTAGGGTGCCTTACACATACACACAAGCAAGTCTGCAGTCTCTCCAACATACAACGTAAGACTCATTGAGTGCAAATACATTTCCAAAGCCCTGAAACATGCAACCCTACGTTCTGACTCTTCCTTGCCATTAACAAGATCCAAAGACTTCTTTTTCTTCTTTTTTAAAAAGATTTTATTAAGAAATCTCTACATTCAACATGGGACTCAAATTCACAACCCCAAGATCAAGAGTCATACACTCCACCAACTGAGGCAGCCAGGCACCCCAAGACTTTTTATTTCTAAAAACTACCCTTAAACCTTAAAAGCAACCATCAACTTTACTTCCACTGCTCTTAGTATAAAGAACAGACACCAACTTTAGCTGACTTCTCAGAGATGAAAACCACAGTCCAGTTACCTCTCCACCATAGCAATCACAGTGGAAAAACTATGTTGACAGACAATTTCGAGAACGGTGACCCTGAGGCCTCTACTTCCTAAGTTTCCATTTTAAATCATTTCTATCTCTTTTAAAATGAGCAGAATATATATTTAAGGGAAGAAACAGAAAAAGAGCTCTGAATTAAGCTTATTTAACAGAATAAAGAGCACTGATTTTGTCACAGATAATCACACAATTCAGCAGCGTAAATCTGTAGATTCTTGGGGGGGGGAGGAAAATAGGGTATTTGCTGAATTTGATCACAACTTCTCATTCAGAGATATGAATGCAATCCTAGCTGCCATAAATATGACAGATTGGTATGCTTGTTCTCATGCTGGTCCAAATGCCTATCGTTGTGACGGAGTTTCAATATCTTGGCACGGAGGACAAACTGACCCACACTGAAGGCCAGGCTCCTAGAGCTGCAGAAATCCATTTACTCCCCTCAGTTTCCCCTGCCTATTTAGCTCCTACGTCGATTCCCCAGCTTTTCAGATACCCCAAGTGCCACAAACATGGACTCAACTCCACTTTGGCCAATGAATAATGCGGATTTTAACACACATTACTGATTTTCAGGGAAAAAAAGAAAAAAAAAACAACAAAAAGCTGATAATAGTAGGTCACAAGAGAGAGGAAAGGAGAGAGAGGCCATCTACTGATTTACCTTGATCATTAGGCATTTTATCAGAGGAGTCCGCTAACAGGCCAAGCACAGGGGGAGAAAAAAACAAGAGCAAGGATCACAGCTTTGAAGATGGGACAAGCAGAATTTTTAAAGGAAAAAAAATAAAACCCCACAAACTTCCAAACAAATCGAGTCTTATTTTCAGTACTAACAGAAAAGAAATCCATACATGGTTTCCACATTTCCACAGACTCAGTCCCCACCTAAATTTTATTCCTAAGCTCACTTGGTTCAGTACTTTATCTTCACTTTCTTATCTAGAGTTTTCTTCAAAGCTCTCCTGTTAGTGTCTTTCTCTCCACGAATAAGACTTTTAGGTTAAGAGCCTGCATGTGTTGAAAGGGAAATATCCATCACAATAATATGCGATTACACTACCTGAGAACCAAGAGCATCACATCTGATCTGACTGGTAAAAACTCTGAGATCACTACAATTCATTCATCTGCCTTGAACAGCTTTGTATGTGATACAGTTAGGCCAGTAGCTCGGGGAGCACTGACTTGGTAGTCACTGGGTGGGTGAGGGATCACTTTGAGGTAAATGTTCACACTGTGGCTCATAAGCTCATCATCACGGCTTCTTATATTCTCCATAGTCTCTGTATACTAAAGTGACAGGTGCAAGCATTGCCCCACTAATGAGACATAGAACAAAACGCTGTTTAGTGGAGCTTTACCTTTAGGTGTTCTGAATTGGACAGCTTCAGACATGGGCCCCATGCCTTTTGAGTTTCGGGCTTGGATTTTGAAATAATACGGTGTGTCAAGTGTTAACTCTTGTATCTGGTGAGTCAGCCTATTTCCCACAACAGGCTCAATAACCCAGTCGTGTATCTCTGCATTCACATCCGTACTATAATATATGATGTAACCTGTCCAAAGGAGGAAATGAGAAAAGATACCTTATTCCTGCCTTTTCGTTTGGAATCAGTAAGTCAATAAAGATATATGTTACAGCATATACAAACAGAAACCAGTTACTGATTAAAGACCAACAGTAAAATTTAGCATTCAAAATGCTACACCGAACATCATATAGAGAAAAACCACAATTTCAACAGTGCCAGGCTACAAGTTATCATCTCTATCAGCAGTTGAAGCAATAAAAGTAGATATGATAATAAAATAGGGTTAAGAACTCTCAGAAACAAAGAAATACAGGGAAAACAATCCAATCGCTTCAATGTTTTAATGTTTGAATAATGTACCCACTAAGGGTCTACGATTAAAATAATGCACTTCTGAAAACCGACACTGGCCCAATGTGCTGTTTTAGCTCTCACCAATATGATTTCCCAGGAGAAAAACTCCCGGGAGACCTGGGAGGTGTGGGCGGTACCTTTATTAAAGCTCTCCCAGGCTCCAAACAGGTTAAGTCACAGTGAAACATCACCTGAGACTACCACCAGGGGGCAGTCACTCTCCATGGTTGAGGCAAGAAGCGACAACCACCTGCCTACCTGACCTACACAGAGCAAAAATGCACTGGTTTTTAAATACAAAGTAAAATGTAATCCAAGTCAAGTCATGCTTCATTCTTTTATAGAAGAGGCAAGTTCAAAAACCTAAAAAATGACACAGATCAGGGATTTATGGGGAGGAATTCTAACTGAAAGTCGAAGCAGAACAATATTAAGAAATGCTTTCAGTTTCCTTATTCATACAAAGGAACATCAGAAAGCAAACGCCTGTTCCTCAGAATACAGCAACATGGAGCAGAGGTTCCTGGGGGGGAATAATTAACAGCTAAATCCAGTCAGGCTTTCCTCTCTGATAAAGCTGAGGAAAGCATAGTGTCTTCTACTGTGGAAAGTTCTCTGGAAGTCCAAGGAAAATTCCCAGGTCCCTTCAAAGACCTAGGCCAATTCAAACTTCTAACTCCAGTGTTAGAGCACAGGAAGCTGAAGTAGCAGGCCTGGGGGGGAAAAATGGAATTAAAAGTCTAATGGGCTTTTTGGGGCTTCAGGTTAAAAGATCTGAATCTATATTTACTGGATATTACTCTGTAGAATCAGGCAGGGTCTTTAACTCCAAAAGTCAGAGGCAGAGAAGAACAGCTTTTCTGATGAAAATAAATATGTCCATAAGGTCCCACTGTAGCCAAAGACTGTCTAATGTAACAACACCCATCAGACTTCCACACAGTGATTCAGAACAGCCAACTGGCAATTCAGTTTTATGTTACTATGAGCAAACAGCACCCCCCTTGGTCCACTTTTAAGGACTACCATGACTCTGTGCCTCATAAAATGATCAAGCCAACCTTTGGATTCCCACTTCTCCCAATCACACAGTCCTGGGCTGGAATGCTTCTGCCAGACAGGAAGAGAGAACAGATACACACTCAAAGGCATCTTACCTGTAATTTTGCCATTGGCTTCTGAGGGAGGTTGCCAATTTACAATTATGGTCCTAGGTTTTCCCTCTTTACTCACAACTGTCACATCCTTGGGTGGAGAAGTAGGAACTATAAAATAACAAGACTGTCAATAATTCCTGTCTGTTCCAGTTTCATTCACGTTTTCTGCAATGCTTTTCTTTTATAAGGTGCAATAAGAGGTATAAGGCAAAAAAACTAAAGCCTCTTGGCTTCAAAGAACTCATACTCTACCTATAAATAGATCCAATAAAAAGAAGAATATGAAAAGTACCAAAGAAAAAAACACCATACTATGAGGATATAGAATTGGTATCTTGGGTTTAAGGTCAGGAATTTATAGGGTTCTTAGGCAGGGAAATCAAAAGACCTTTGTAGTTAATTACCAAGTTTCTACATTACACCAGGCACTTTACGAATAGTACTTCACTTAATATTTGTGGCAACCTGAAAGGCAATTACCACTATCCCTGCTTGACAGATCAGGACATTGACAATGAAAAAAGTTGTGTAATTTGCCCAAGATGACATTCTGCCCCCCTCCCACCCAATTTGGATTATTAGAATATTTTCAAGCATAAAATAATTTTCCCTTTCACTTATAGTTGGCTCTCCAAACAAAATATAACATTTGAAACCCCTATCCCCTCAAAAAATGAGTTATAAATTACTGTTTTTAAGTTTGCACTGTCAACTATTTGAGATTATTGCTCTGAAATGTAAAGCTATTTATGAAACAACACCAACAGAATAGAAACAACATGCAATTCTTGTATTTCCATGTTATGGCTGATAACTTTTAATGTACTAGTAGAGAAATGACCAAATTAAGTACATCCTTAAGTTTACTCTTCCTAAAATCCTGGAATTTTCCTAGCATAAAATGGAAGGAGGCCTGGTGAAGTGCAGACATCCTGAGAGAATACATACCATTATTTATTAACTAATGGATTGGAATGAAGCAAAAAGATACTCTTAAAACTAGCAAAGAAAGCAAACTCAAGGTCTGTTTAAATTTTTGCATACTGTTATTTCTAAGTTCTCCAGATCCAACCTTTTTTCTTTGTAGGAAGTCCAGTCAACTGTGCAGGAGACACAAAGGCATGAGGGCCAGGCCCAGTCTGGAGAGACTTGGCAGCTCTACTTTTTCATTATTTACATATAGAAGAAAAAAAGCCACAGGAGGCTGGAAGGGACAGAGATTCCTTTTTTTTTTTTTTTAAATATTTTATTTATTTATTTGACAGAGAGAGAGAGATCACAAGTAGGCGGAGAGGCAGGCAGAGAGAGAGGAGGAAGCTCTCCGCTGAGTAGGGAGCCTGATGCGGGGCTTGATCCCAGGACCCTGAGATCATGACCCGAGCCGAAGGCAGAGGCTTAACCCACTGAGCCACCCAGGTGCCCCCTGAGATTCCTGATGGTTGCACATATCCCCATGCTAGAAAAGTATAAGAGGTAGGAGGGCAGGCCAACAAACGGGCAAAAGGCAAACAGAATTGCAAACTTGGATAGCCTGCTTGCCCCTTAATTTACTTAGGTGTCTTTTATCTTTCACATTTACTTACAGACAAAATCCCTTAGGCTGCCCCAATGGGATCTTACCAGATACTAGTTATAAGAAAGCTGTTGGGGCAGCTTTGGGGTTCCCTGATAAAAGTTCTGAGGCTCTAGCAAGCATGGCATTGGCAGCTGCTTGGTGAAGAGCAGGTCATGTTTTTTCTATCTCAATTTAGCAATAAAACAGGATTAATGACAGTAATCCTTTACATCTGCACAGTGCTTTCTAATTACCATGTGCTTTCTCATCTGCTCATTTTACCTTACAATATGTCTATAAGGTAGGAAAAGCAGATATTATTATCATCCCTCTTTTACAGATGGAAGAAACAATAGGCTGGATGATTTATTTATGACTTACACACAGTCAGTATTTGGTTGACCTGGGATTGAGCTCAAGTCCCTTGATTCCTAAAATCTAGTATCCTTTGCATTCTATCATCCCATTATTTGCTAATGTTCTTATTCAGTGATGGAGAAAACGTAATTCAGCAGCTGAAAAAGCGAAGACTGAACTCCACCTGTGCTGCTCACTATGTTCTGTAAGTGGGTTAATTCACACCCTTGATTCCTTCCTTGGGTAGTAGAAGCAGGGAATGAGAAGTCTCATGACTTGGAATGTGGCCTAACAGTAGCTTTTCTTCCACTGGCTTTCACGTCTTACAAAGAAAAGAAGCCATGTGTTATAAGATTCAGACAACACATACCAAATTCAAAGGTGGTCCCATGGGCTGTCATACTCCATGTGCTTGATCTTCGACCTTTGGTCACCATCACAGAGAATTCATACAGTGTATTTGCTTTTAAACCAGTCACCAAGTAACTTAAAGTTGTTGCATTTGCATTCTGGAAACATAAGAATCAAGAACTTTAGAATTAGGAAATAATCAAGAGTTAACTTTTCCCACCCAGAGCAAATGTGCCAGTACCTTGTACTTGGTGTTTGCTGGGATGTTGGTTTTCCATCGGACTGTGTAGTACCGGGAATCTGTGATCTTCTGGTGTTTGGGCAGTGAGTTGTCCGCCCATGTGATCCTTATGGTGTCATGACTCAGAATGGAAGCCTGAACTCCCACAGGGGGCATCATGGGAGTGGGATCTGGCACTGGAGTGTATGGAGCATTAATAACAAATAAATCAACTTCAGAAGTGTCTGGGTAAAAAGTAATTAAAAAAGGGAAGTGGCATTTTAACATAAACAAAAATAAAAGAAAAGGAAAATGCAGGGTAATATAATGGAATGACAGGTGAGAAATGGAGAAAGAGAAAGAGAATCTGGAGTTAATAGGTAACCACCATTCAATAAAAAGAGTATTTCCATGTGTGTTCTTTCAGGAAAAATGTGCATAAAAAATGTCTACGGGAATAATTAGTGATATTCTCTACTGTATTCTGTAGGTATATTAACATTTGATAATCCAATGATTATGTCAACATATTCATACTTGAATTTTCTTTAAATTATTTGAAAATTCTATCTTTTTTCCAAAAAGGATTGTGAGAAGATACGAACTACTTTTAAGATCAAGGGTGTAACTTCAGAACAAGCAACACAAAGCTCATGAACTATTTTGATATTTCAGTAAATATGACTGAATTTTGGGGACATGGCTTATCACTGCAGGTCAGTGGACATGTAAGGGTCCTACTCTCAAGACCAATTCCTGAATGCCAGCCAATGGCAACTTAGCCTGGCCTTGGTTTTAGGGTTATCTTATACCCACACAGGATCCAGTTAAGATCTGCTCATGTCGTGAGTCTTAAAGCAGTCCGACAAAATGGCTCACATCCAAATAAAGCAAAAAGAACTCAAGGGCATTACTCTTCCTGAGGAAAAGGTAGGCTGACACCATGAAGGACTATCTGCTATGCTTTCTCCAGTAGAATCAGAGAATAACCCACCTAATAAATCCCAATCAGTTACAAGAAATGACATAATACGGGTCCAAGTGAGAGCCTTTATGAACGCTAGAAATCAGAGTACTTGTTTGATAGAAAGGAAGTCTACACTCATGTATGGCCTATGCCATATGCAGCTGACACCTTCTCGAGGCTCAGTGTCAAAGCAGAGGCTAGAATGTGCACACACGCACCAAGGACCATGAGTCCAGGGCAGCACAGCAGGATCTGCTGGGCTTTATCAACTCTTGGTTAGGTTTTCTAAGTACACACATACTGATTTGTTTTAAGTTAAGGTTTTAAAATGGGTTTCCCAAATGGTTATGGAGAGTAGACCTTCCTGTAACTCAAAACCTGAAATGGTATGGACCCTGTTTATGAATAAGTGCCAAACTAACGTAATAGTCTCCATTTGCGTATTTCCTACACAATGAGGACTAAAAGTAACAGAGGAACAGCCTACATTATAGTCAAGGGTTTTGTTCAAAGATCAAGAAACAAACCAATTAGTTATAGAAAATGTACATTTGGGTGCAAAAATAATTAGACTTTTTTGAGAATTTTTTTTATTTGTAATAACTCTTGGAAAAGATAACTAGGTGACATGACTTAGGAACAGTTCCTTGTATATTTCTAGCCAGAAGGCTATATTTTTAAGTCGCATAAGAAAATAATTTCAAAAAAATTTTTTCTATTATAGGCAATTTAAGAAAGTAGCAAACCACTTATTTAAATATTCTCTTTTTAATCTTACTTTTTTTTCCACTTTCTGGAATACCAAAGCTCTTTGCAAAAGAACTTGTGAACTGCAAGCACACAGGAGAAGACAGGACAGAACTACGAAACACATAGTGATGATGCTGGTCTTGTTAAGTAAAAGCATTAAAGGAGAAAAAGGGGGCAGAGATGATCTTTTTAAAAAGAAAAATGTGAAATTTGCATTATTATACTAAGTATCCAGAAAATACAGTAAGCAATAGAGATACATAGCTCTGGAAAACAAATGGAAAAGAGCATTTCTGAAAATGATAAATTCTTGGGTTTTTGGGGCCCTTTAGAAAAATTTACAAGTCTAATATTTATTTCAATAAACTTTCTTACTCAGCTCTATATTAGATGTTTTATCTATAGAAATTTTACATTATATGAATATTCCTTTATTATAAAAAACAGTATTTTGGTCTCATTTGTAATAAATGTACAGTTGACCAAGTGGTTAATACGACCGACTTTATACTTTTTTAAATTAACATATAATGTATTATTTGCTTCAGGGGTATGGGTCTGTGAATCATCAGTCTTACACATTTCACAGCATTCACCATAGCACATACCCCCCCAGTGTCCATCACCCAGCCACCCCATCCCTCTTACCCCCCTCCCCTCCAGCAACCCTCAGTTTGTTTCCTGAGATTAAGAGTCTCTTATGGTTTGTCTCCCTCTCTGGTTTTGTCTTGTTTCATTTTTCCCTCCCTTCCCCTATGATCCTCTGTCTTGTTTCTCAAATTCCTCATATCAGTGAGATCATATAATTGTCTTTCTCTGATTGACTTATTTCACTTAGCTTAATATTCTCTAGTTCCAACCATGTTATTGCAAATGGCAAGATTTGGGGTTTTTTGTTTTTGTTTTTTTCCTGGCTTCATAGTATTCCATTGCCGACTTTGTACTCTTTATATAAATAAAACTCCTGATCAACTCAGGTGATTAGTAAAGAAAATGCTGGACTCACTGATCATACACATTTATTCAGACCATCATTAACCTATATAATTCCTCTAAAAAATACACAGACCTGTTGATTTTTTTTCACTCAGTTACAACTCACATGACCAAAAAATGAAAATCACTTTTTTAGGGGTGGGGAGGGCCAGAGGGAGAAGAAGAGAGAAAATCTTAAGATTTCTTAATCTTAAGAAATCGGGCTGAGCATGGAGCCCAATGCAGGGCTTGATCTCACAACCCTGAGATCATGACCTGAGACAAAATCAAGAGTCAGATACTTAATCAACTAAGCTAACCAGGTGCCCCCAAAATCACTTGTAATTCTCTCACAACTACAGTTCCTAGATCCCAACATAGTAAAAACATGTGCTACATATCCACATGGAATTATTTATATGAATGACTGGATTGTTAATATTTTCTAAAAAGCAAAACAGAAATTAATGGAAATTTCTTTTGAAAGCCTATTTTCCTACATGAAACCTGCAGCCTATGCTGGCATGTGCTTTTCCTTCCACTGATACCTATGGGACAGACCTCATGCCAACATTCCACACCAGCTGCTGGAAGAAGTGCTGGGACCAGGGAAGGACAGGACGGCTTACCTGTGTGAGGTCTGGTCACAGCGCTCTCGTACAGGGGGATGCCTTCACCGACGTTGTTAAAAGCTTTCAGGGTTATCACGTAGTGAGAGCTGGGATCTGAAGGAAGGAAACAAGTGAAAACACCGAGGGAAAAATTCTCCAGTATTTATAAAATTCAAGGGTGATGGTGCATGAACTTAAGTGTGGAGGAAGTCAGGAAAGATTTTAAAATTCGTATGTGGGATTCCTCCAGGGTGTGGGGAAATGCAGAGCTGGCAGCAGACACAGCACAGGAAAACTGTCTGGGATCCACGTCTCAGAGTAGGTCCCAGGAGTGAGGTTGGCCGTGCCTGAATCCCCTCTTGGCCTCAACTAACCAATGGTTTAGTGATGTTACCATACAGTGGAGGGCTTGGACAAGAATGAGTAAATAAGATTTTCAAGTGTTGTAAGCCCACAGGTGGAATTTGGTGATTCACTGTAGTTTTACTGGCATTACTCTGATGATTACTGATGTTGAGAATCTTTTCGTGTGCTGACTGTCCACTCCTACCTTCTCTGGTATACTGCCCATCCCAATCTTCTGCCTAAGCCTTTTTACTAAGCTGGAAGAGTTTCATATTTTCTGGACTCAAATTCTTTGTCAGATATTTGAATGATGAGTATTTTCTCCTAGTCTGTGGCTCATCTTTTCACTTCATTGGTGTCTTTCCAAAAGTTGGAAGTTTTAAATTTCGATGAAGTGCTATAGATTAATTTTTAATTTTATAATTTAGGCTTTACACATCCTGAGAGATCCTTGTCTATCTCAAAGCCATGAAGCTTTTTTCCTGTCTTCTTCTAGAGGTTTTATGGTTTTAGCTCTTGGATTTAGGTCATTTAGGTCTGTTTTTGTGTATGATATGAAATAAAGGTCAGGGAAAGTTCCCTTTCTTTCTCATACAGATACACAATACTTTCCACACCTTTTGTTAAAAAGACTACCCTCTTCCCACTAAATTATCTTAGTGTGCTTGTCAAAAATCAATTGACCATATATATGGGTCCATTTCTGGACTCCATTCTGTTCTATTGACCTATAACACCTACCTTTGTACCAATACCATCTCAATGTCTTGATACTATAGCTTTATGTAAGTCCTGAAATCAGATAATGTGGGTCTTTAGAAGACATCTGAAGAAGTGTTGAAAAGACCACACTACCTGATTCCTCTTTTTCAAAAAAGTTTGGCTATTCTAGTTGCTATGATTTGTAAAATTGCTTACCAATTTCTATAAAAATGTCTGCCAGGATTTTACTTGGAAGTGCACGGAGGGGAAATGTCATTTAACAATATTATCCCATCCATAAACATGGTACCTCTACTTATTTCAGTCATTAATTTCTTTCAGCAATAATTTTCTAATTTCCAGTGTACAGACCTTGCACATATTTTTAAAGTTTATCCCTAAGTATTTCATATTTTTTATGCTATGTAAGTAGTACTATTATTTTAATTCCAACTTCGAACTGCTTATTATCAGTACATGGGAATGTAACTATTTTGTGTATCCACTTTGTATCCTGTGACTTCGCCGAACTCACTTCTAAGTCTTGGCAGCCTTTTTTGTAGGTGTCTCAGGATTTTCTACCCAGGTAACAAGGAGTGTGAATAGTGCTCAGATATTGGTTTCTAAATGCCATATTCAATTAAAGAAACCAGCATTCCTTGGAGAAATGACTGACTCAAGGGTTAAGGGTAGGAAAATATCAGATGAGCCCACTGTATCTTACTGTGTCAAAAAGGAAGAAAGTGCTCAAAGAAAGATGGAAGATGTCAAATAGAGGAATTAGTCATAAAGAGACTCCCATTCACCACTCTTTCACTAAGGAAGAGAAGAAAAGCTCTTCTTTATCAAAGAATGCTGATAAATGTAAAAGAAATAACAGAATTAGAAACTCACTTTGGAAACACCACAGTAATAACTGTTACTAAAGATGCTAAAACTAGTGAATGAAAGTTTGATAAGAAACAAGATTTTTACAAAGACTCAAGGTATCCCCCCCACAAGGTATTTATTAATTCTGAAGGAGAAGACAATAACTTTAGGGAATGTGGTAGATACCCTCTAAACCAAGTGATTAAAGTCAACATCGCTAGCACCAGACATTCATGTGCCTCCTGATAAGATGCACTGACATGAACACAATGTATATATGCTATTCCTCTCAAAAATGCATAAGCTGAGAGTACTGAGGAAATATTAGACAAGTCTAAACTGAGAGACATTCTACAAAATATAAACGGTCTATTCTTATCAAAAATGCCAGTCATAAAATTCAAGAAAAAAAAAACAAGGAAATGTTCTCCATCAGAGAAAACTAATGAGACATGATAACTAAATATAACAAGTGATCCTGGACCAGAAAACAATGTTTTTCTTTTGTTATAAAGGACATTAACAAAGCAACTATTAAAATATAAAGTCTACAGATACTGAGTGTTAATTTCTTGACTGATAATACTGTAATTATATTAGAAAATGCCCTTATTTTTAGGAAATGCACATTAAAGTATCATAGGGTGGAGGGGCATCTCATCTTTAACTTACTCTTAAATGGTTCAGAGAAAAAATATGTATGTACAGGAAGACAAAGAATGATAAAGCACATGTGGTGAAATGTTAACTTTTGAGAACTCTTAGTGAAGAATATACAGAAATTCTTTTTCTATTTTTTTTTTTTTTTTTTTTTTTTTGGAGAGGGAGTGTGAGCAGGGTAGGGGAAGGGCAGAGAGAGAAGCAGAGAAAGCATCTTAAGCAGGCTCCATGCCCAGCGCAGAGCCGGACCTGAGATTATGACCTGAGCCAAAATCAAGAGTCAGACGCTTAACCGACTAAGCCACCCAGGCACCCCTCTTTGTACTATTTTTTAAGGTTTTCTGTAAACATAAAATTATCATACAATAAAAAGTCAAAAGAACAAATCCCATGTGCGATTACTTCTACTCAGCATACATACCCAGATTTTCGATGGTGTAATAGCGCTGTTTATAGTCCACTTTGATGGTCTGGGCATGAGGGCTGCCAATGCCATAACCGATGGCGTAACCTCTGACCACAATGTTCTGATTCTCTGGAGGGGTCCAGCTGACTACGATACTAGTGACCAGTGGCCGGACGTGAAGGGAACTAGGAACTTCAGGAACACGAGTTTCTGGGAAGGAAAGTAGAAAAGCAAGACTTTAGAATATTTACCATCCTTGGGGCATGGTGTTTAGCCTCCTAAATTATTTGGGGCTAAGATTTTTTCCATTATGCCTAAGAAGTCACATAGAATCTGTATGTATAGTAAAGTATGGCTCATGGTTTTACTACATTCTAAGAAGAAAGCAAAACCCAAACAACCTGAAATATAAGACAATGCACTATTAATCTGGAAGGGAAGACAAAGAGATTGAAGAACCTCTGCCCAATAGAGAGAAACAAATAAACTGCCTCTCAATAGTTACTCATTCCTCTTGGTCCCACATCTGAGTCCCAGACTCAACTAGGTGGAATGAGAAAGGCATAACACCAACTAATTAGAAGCCTGTTGTCAACAGATGATCAAGTATCCATTACAGCAACTGTATCAATTATTTATTCCCCTAATAATATAAGTCAGAAAAGAGAAAACTTTAGAACCACATATTGATTTAAAAGGTAGGAGACTAAGAGGCTTAAAAAAGGTAGCAACTTACAGTATCTTTCAATTCTGTTACTTCATGGCCTTGATAAAAAAACTAGACAAACACCTATACATTTTTATTTGTTCTGGTTCTGCTGAAAGGACAGATCTCTCTAGAAGCCACTGGGGCGGGGTGGGGGTGGGGCTGGGGGAAGCAGTCCCGGAGACTTGCTGCATTACAGTAATAAGAGCAGTGTAATACATTAAAGCTCACAGATTTAAGCCAAAAACACCCCCAAATCTGTGGTCTTCCAGTTTAACTAATTTGACTACAGTTAGTACCTAGCTTCTCCCAATCCTGTGAATTGTTTTTCTTACCATCTAAGTCACTTTCAAAAGTTTCAGCAGACAGCCAGTCAGTAGCCGGGCCTGTACCGTTGACTGTTAGAGCAGCCACTCGGAAATTATACTCAGTCCCCCGATCAAGACCTGAGAGACAAATGACCAAAAAAAAAAAAGAAGAAGAAGAAGAAAAAGACAAGCTGAAATAAGAGTTTGGAAAACAAAAGATGAACAACTTCTCAGTACATATCTCATCCACCAAGTCAATGCATAGGTACTATCTTGATAAAGTTTCAGTTAAAGTTAACAGAGCACAAGCAATACATGACCACAGCACAGAGGAGGTCCCCCCCTGGCCCCACAGCAGAGGCTGAAGCCCACATCAAGAGGAAAACCAAGGAGCCAAGTTCCCAGGAGATTACAGATCCCTTTTTTTAAAGAGCTTGAGGGCCCCTCAGAGATCACTTAATGTAATCTCTTCATTTTGTTACTAAGGAAGCTAAGGTCAAAAAGAGGTTGAGAGTAATGAAAGAGTCATAACAAAGGAACAAAGTCAGTTGGTCTCAGAAGACACCCAAGACTGGAAAAGAAGTAAAAGTGTAATTCCTGCTGGGTTACCTTACCTCTGTTCTCCGAGTCATCCCATAACAAGAATAGAACAACTCTAAACACCAAATATGGCCTACAAATCTATTTCAAAACAGCCTACCTGCCCATAAGTACATATATACTTATATATAAGTACAAATATACATATAGAAGTACATAAATAAAAGAGGAATAAAGCCTTTCTTTTATGCAATTTTTCATAGTACTATCCGTAATAAATTTACCAATGTATTGAAGACAACAAATATCCACATGTAAAAGTCTATCCTACAAAGTAGGGCAACAGCCCTATGGTCAGCTATTCAGATATTCACACATTTTTGTGTTTTTTATGTTAAGCACATAAAAAAATTTACCATCTTAACTATTTTTCAGTGTACAGTTCACATGTATATATCTTTAAAGCACTTTAATACTAGATATTACATTATATCTTACAAGGTTATGAGAAATGATCCTACCTCCCCATATAGAAATATTGGAATCTTTGGCCAGCAGGACTATACAGAAGCTCTAAAGAGAGAAACACAGGGAGAGAGAGTACGTGGCCAGGATGCAGGATGGCTCAGTTACTGAATCCTGTCACGTGGTGAGAGAAGAGATGGATGGTTTTGTTCTTAGCAGGCCCATCCTGAAGCTGTCTGCCCATAAGAAAGCAACAAGGCAGAAGGAGAAGCAAAATGGCTGGGCCCAAGTCAGTTTACCTGTCACCTCCCTGCAGACACTGACCAGAAAGTGCAGAGAGGGTTATGCATGTGTTTGTAACTGTTAACAGGCAAATAATATGGACTATTGGCAAACACAGCTCAACTGAGGTCCTAAAAGAATTCAACCAATCAAATTATCATTCCCTCCCTCTGGGGAGTTAAAGTATAAGAGACCAAGTGAGAGAGAAAGAGCAAGCGAGCACACGCACATGTGAGCAAGAATTGGGTGTGTAGAGAGGCTGAGTTCCTTTCCCCCCAGGTAACCTACAGAGTTCACAGGCTCAAACTAAGGCCTACAATTCATATTATAAAGACATGGCAGAATGTGTTAAGTGCCGTAAGTGGTGCAAAATGAAGAAACAACAATTACTTCTGGCTAACACTGAGTCATGTAATTTGTGATTCAGGACAGGATCCTGGTAATCCATATTGCTGATACTTATCAAGCTTCAAGTTAATGCTTCAAGAGAGCAAAGATGTCCATTTTTGCTCACCACTGTATACCTAGTGCGAGCACATGCTAATACAAGTTCAATAAAGTCTGTTAAGCAAATGAATCTAAATGTGATTTTAAAATGCAATGATTTTCTTCATAAATAAAAAGCTATTTTTCCCACGAAGGCAATTATTTTGCTTACACATCAGACGTTTCACTGAGAAAATGAACAGTCTCCTGTGGGGGGCAAGTACTGTGTAAAATATTTCTACACAATTACAGCGAAGTTGTTATCAGCTCAAAATAGACTGTTATAACTATTATAAGATATATATGAAACCGTATATGTAACATGTATATGAAACATTATGTAACATACATATATATGAAACAGTCTCCTCGTGGTTCAGGACTATATTCTGTTTGTACATTATTAGCAACAAAGAAGTACCTGGTATACAGTAAATATTCACCACTAGAAATTTAAAATAAAAGTCTTACAGATGGAAAATGTTATCTGTATTTGGAGTCAAATCAGCAACTTTTTTTTAAGTTTTCAATTAGCCAACATACAGCACATCATTAGTTTTGGATGTAGTGTTCGACGATTCATTAGTTGCAAATAACACCCAGTGCTCATCACAACATGTGCCTTCCTTAATACCCATCACCCGGCTACCCCATCCTCCCACCCCCTCCCTCCTGTAACCCTCAGTTTGTTTCCCGGAGTCCAGAGTCTCCCATGGCAACTGATTTTCAGGAACACCTGAGATCAACTGTATGTAACACTCCTTTAGTGAGATATCTCAGCAACATCAGTACAACCACGCCTGCTCATCACAGCTTAGAGCTGTGGGGTTCATGTGAAGAAACTCAAAGACTGAAAGCTACCCTTGGAGACAAACATTCACCTATTTTTGAAAGAAAGCAATCCCATCTTCCAGGTAAGGAGTAAGAAGAAAAGCTTGCTGGAATACAGGTTTTCACTGTCAGCGACTCACTTAATTCCTAGAAACTCATCCCATTAACACTTAACAGATCACCCATTAACAGATCTGGGTTCTATCAAGAATCTGGCCCCTGGAGGCTTAAGAAAGTGGCTGATGGCAAGCTTCTCTACCAAGAAGGGGGCAATGGAAGGGAAGCTGAAAGCCCCCCAACGGTGACGAAATCCATTCTCAGGGCTTAGATACTGATGTCAGTATCTCCAATTCTTGCAGTTTTCTTCTACCAGCTCTGTTAGGAACCCCCAAAACGATTTCTTAGGGGCACCTATCTTTTTAAGCACAGTCCCAATATCCAAAGAGCAAAAAGCACTTCATCTTCTTCCCATGCTTTTCCTGCAAAGCCAAGTCTACTCCCCCCTGGTGGGGGAAGAAGATGGGGCTCTTCTGTCATCTATGGAGAAAGCCCATATTGGAGACGCAGTAGGGCCCGTTGTTACCAAGTACGCCACTTGCTCTGCTGCACATAAGGGGAAAACTACACAAAAGGAGCGATCCCAGACAGAATTATCTAAAACTTTATCATGTAGCAAGTAGCAGCAAGTGTAAGAAAGATTACTGCATTGCTATAGCTATTCATAAATGTTTTAGGCCACATACAAATGAGTGCTATCAGTGTTAAAAAATCATTTTGTAGACCTCAGCTACCAGCGAGACTGAGGAGACTTTTGGCCTCTATAGCTTTGTTTTACCTTGTTTTGAGATTGCAAAAAACCAATACAGACTTAGGGTGGTTCAACTTACTATTTCTTGACTTTACAATGTGCAAAAACAATATGCATGCAGTAGAAACTGTACTTCGAATTCTGCATTATGATCTTTTCCCAGGCTAGTGGTTGGAGGCATAATCCTCTCTTGTGATGCTGGGCGGGGGCAGTGACAGCTCCCAGTCAGCCTTGGGATCCTGAGGGTAAACTCCTAATACACTTAAAACACTCTGTTCTTCATTCTCAGTACAGTATTCCATAAAATACATGAGATATCCAATAATTTATTATAAAATAGGCTTTGTGTTAGATGGTTTTGCCCAACTGTAGGCTGATACAAGTGTTCTGAGCATGTTTAAGGCAGTCTAGGCTAAGCTATGATTTTGGCAGGTTAGGTGCGTTAAATGTATTTCTGAGTTAGGATATTTTCAAATTTTGATGGGTTTATTGGGACATAACCCCACCGTAAGCTGAGGAACAACTGTATATATACTCAAAAAAGAAAATGTGGAGAATACAAAAACCACAACTAAAGAAGTAAAACTCAAACACAATCTCAATAGAGATAACAGAACCTACAAGATTGTGTTCCATTAATTTTTATCAAGTCAGAAGTAGACTGAACCATCACAAATTGTTTTGAACTGTTTTCACTTTAGTCAACGGCTCAGAGTAGTCATTAGACTAGCGTAACTCAATGCCTAAGAAAGACACCCTACCTTCACCCACATGCAAGGCAGCTTACCTTCAATCAGTTGAGACAACTGTGTCCCAGGTATCAAGGTCTCAGTGACATCACTCTTTCGGGAGGCCTTTCGGTAGCGAATCTTGTAGCCAGTAATCTGACCATTTTGTGTGGCTGGAGGAGGTGGCTGCCAATGAATCACAATACTCTGGGAAAGACAAGATTATAGGGAAAAGACTGAATCTATCAAAAGCTTGGTCCTATTTTAAAAATTATTATTCTGAATTCACTGATAATAAAGGCAGCAGGGTACTCAGACAGAGTTTTACTTAGGGATCACTCAAAATTACTTTTTAATTTTAAAATCCTCAATGATCAAACGGGAAGATTACAGTTCTGGTTTCAGTTGCCCAACTGTAGGCTGATACAAGTGTTCTGAGCAGCCAGTATGCTCTGAGCCCTTATTCTCCTGGGTGTTTAGACATTAGGCAAAAGTCTCAGAAAAGCTTTCAGAAGGAAAATATAAGGTCAGAGGCACATAGATTAGGAAGTAAACTATGGTTAGGTGTAAGGTTCTCTTCCATCTCCATTGTAAAATGGGTGAAATTAGACAATTTCTGCCTAAAACTCTTCAAGAAGGGAATCATTAATTAATGGCTAGTTTTTAATTAAAGGGCAAGGATTCCCATGGTACTTTTTGAAAGGACTGAGTATCTCAGTTGTCCATGTAGTCCAGAAGCAGCTTTGGGCCTTTGAGAGGCACACATGGCCTTCAGTGTACAGTGGACTTGGCTAGGAGGGGGTCTGAGCCTATGCGCCATTCTGACGGTGTCTACCTTCACTTCACAGCAGGCTCGCCTCACAGTACTAAAGGGCTATGGGACCACAAACAACTTACTTCTTTCCACCTTATCACCAATGTTCTGAACTGTTAAGATCTTTAATGTCAGGATTTGCAAAACCTCAATGTATCTGCAGAAAGACTAAAGTAATCTTGGCATCAGAGAAAGGCAGTAAAGCTAAACAGAAAACAGAGAGTCAGTTTCTAAGTCCAGCTTTACTGGCAGGTGTAGTACCTATGACACCTTATTTCTCTGCTTGATTATGATTCTGTGGATGTCGAATCTCCCTCTCCATAAGCTCTTCTGAGACTTAACAGTGTATGCCAGTACAAATGAATAGCAATATAAAGTTTACCTTTGAATTTCTTACTTCTAAGGACAGATTCTGAGGAGCAGCACTGGGAACTGGACAGGCAAAAAAAAAAAAAAAAAAAAAAAAAAAAAAATTTTTAAANATGCCAGTACAAATGAATAGCAATATAAAGTTTACCTTTGAATTTCTTACTTCTAAGGACAGATTCTGAGGAGCAGCACTGGGAACTGGACAGGCAAAAAAAAAAAAAAAAAAGAAAAAGAAAAAATTTTTCAATCATCCACATATCACCCCAACATGTGATATTCCTGGCCAGACTTTACACAAATGTGCATCTCAAACACTAATTATGCAACCCGAAGGTCTAAAGCTAGCTGCCAATGCCTCTCATGCTGATTACAGTATGTGGTTAAGGTGTGGCCACATTTAATTCACTTAAAAAAATGAGATACATTCTTATAAAGGCACCCACACCCAGGTCAGGTTGGACCTTTCGGAGGTCAGATACTTATTTCAAAGATATGACAGTGATTCTAAACTTTCCTAGACCCCAGATACTTTCTGAACCATCAACATATTCTTTTGAATATCCTTGTTGATGGCATATCTTTATCTTGGGGAAGAGCCACAAATTTTCTGGAAACAGACCTAATGAATACAGTAAGTAAACGTACGGGGTAATGCTGTTATGAGTCCACAATACGAGGTATGTAAATCAGTGGGCACTGCATTCTTGTGGGGTTCCTAACCTGGTTTTGAAGGCAATTCCCAAGTAGAATAAAGAGATCTTTACAATGACACTTTCACTAAAGGGACGATCTGGCTTCCCAAGGCAACTTTTATGGCAGGGAACACTCATTTCAGTATGAGAAGTTTGGGAGGACTGGTTAAACAAACAGCTGCATTATTTTAGTTTCTCACATATGAGAACCCAAGACTATCTCAAATTTTACGATCCACACACCTTCCATCATCCCTCTTTGCAGTAACTATAGCAAGCAAAAAGAATTTAAGTAAACCTGATTAATTTCCTCTCCACTCACAAAATGTTGACTTTAACTCTTTTTTCCTAGTCCATCCATGGAAACTTCTCTCTCTCTTTCTCTGACACTGGTGACTGGATATTGACTAAGTGCCCACTGTGCTGTATGCTTCTGGAGGACAGAGACTATGTCTTGCTCAAGGTTGCATCTTGTGCTAACAAAGAGTATCAGACCTCAACCCAGAGATTCAGGAACAGAGGATCTGGAGAAGGACTTATGCAACTGTGTTTTGAAAAAAGTCTATGAATGATTCCAGTCATCTCCTTGTTAAGAACCTCTGACTTAGTTGCAGAGGCAGCAGACATAGGCTATTGCTGGTGTCTTCATCGTCTTCATCATCATAGCTAAGATTTGCTGCATGCTCCTACATGGCAGGTACTAAATCCCTACAACAAATCCATGACGGAGTTTCTATAATTATTACAGAAAACTATAAAGGAGGTTCAGGGCAGTGAACCTGACCAAGCTATTTGTTTCAGCTAACATAGGAACCAAGATTTGTCATAATCTACAGAGCTGCCCTTAACCACCATGCTAAGATGGATTCAGTTCCCATGACAGGCACTGTAGTCAGCATGCCAACCCACTTAGTACAATTAGAACTGGTTCAGGTACAGATTTAAAAACTTACATTAAACATTTTTCCCTCAACTTTTCTCAAAAGTTTTGGCCAAATGGCTTATGTAGTTGGCTAACCAAACTACAGTTTGCATTTATTTTTCCCAACGTTTTATCCTGAAAAATGTCAAGCACACAGAAAAGAGTGGCAAGAATAAGACAATGACTTCTACATATTCTTTTCCTGGATTCACAAATTGTTTATGTCCTGGCACATCTGCTTTATTTCCCTCACTATATTTAGACACACATATATAAGTCTACATACTATTTCTGAATCATCTGAGAGATAGCTGCAGTTATCATCATACTTCACTCCTAAATACTATGGTACATATTCCTAAGAACAAGGTCATTCTTCAACAAAATAATAAAAAAAAAACACATTCAGACAAAATATTACTTAGAAATCAGCTGCATTTCTATACACTAGTGATGGAGTAGCAGAAAGATAAATTAAGGAAACAATCTCATTTACAATTGTAGCAAAAGCAATAAAATACCCAGGAATAAACTTAACCAAGGAGGTAAAAAAAGACCTGTATTCTGAAAACTATAAAACACTGATGAGAGAAACTGAAGATGACACAAATAAATGGAAAGACATTCTATGCTCATGGACTGGAAGAACAAATATTGTTAAAATGCATACAACCCTAAGCAAGCTACAGATTTAATGCAATCCCTACCAAAAATATATCATTTTTCACAGAACTAGAACAAATAATCCTAAAATTTGTGTGGAGCCATAGAAGATCCCGAAGAGACAAAGCAATCTTGAGAAAGAAGAATAAAACTGCAGAACAAAAATCACAATTCCAGATTTCAAAATATACTACAAAGCTGCAGTAATCAAAACAGCATGGTACTGGCACAGAAAGAAACACATAGATCAACAGAACAGAATAGAGAGCCCAAAACTAAACCCACAATTATATGGTCAATTAATCTTCAACAAAGAAGCCAGACTATGCAATAGGAAAAAAAAAAAACCAGTGTCTTCAACTTCCCAAACTGGACAGCTACATGCAGAAGAATAAAACTGGACCACTTTCTCACACCATATACAAAAATAAAACCAAAATGGATTAAAGGCCTAAATGTGAGGGCCGCCTGGGTGGCTCAGTGGGTTAAAGCCTCTGCCTTCGGCTCAGATCATGATCTCAGGGTCTTGGGATCAAGCCCCACATCGAGCTCCCTGCTGAGCAGGGAGCCTCCTTCCTCCTCTCTCTCTGCCTACCTCTCTGCCTACTTGTGATCTTTCTCTCTGTGTCAAATAAATAAAATAAAAAAATTAAAAAAAAAAAAGACCTAAATGTGAGACCTGGAGCCATAAAAATCTTTGAAGAGACCATAGGCAGTAATTTCTGACATCGGCCATAGCGACATTTTTCTAGATATGTCTCCTGAGGCAAGGGAAACAAAAGTGAAAATAAACTACTGGGACTATGTCAAAATAAAAACTTCTGCACAGCAAAGCAAACATCAACAATACTAAAAGGCAACCTACTGAATGGGAAAAGATATTTACAAATGACATATCTGATGAATTAGTATCCAAAATATATAAAGAATTTATACAACTCAACATCAAAAAACCAAATAACCCAATTAAAAAATAGGCAGAAGACATGAACAGACATTTCTCTAAAGAGGACATACAGATGACCAGCAGACACATGAAAAGATGTTCAACATCACTAATCATGAAGGAAATACAAATCAAAACCGTAATGAGATACCACCTCACACCTGTCAGAATGGCTAAAATGAAAACCATAAGAAACAGTTGTTGACAAGGATGTGGAGAAAAGGAACACCCGTGCACACTTGATGGGAACGCAAACTGTACTGCCACTGCAGGGAGGTTCCTCAAAAAGTTAAAAATAGAATTAGATCTAGTCATTCCACTACTGGGTATTCACCCAAAGAATAAGAAAACATTAATTAAAAAAGATATATGCATCCCTGTGCTTACTGCAGCATTATTTATAATAGCCAAACCATGGGAGCAGCCCAAGTGTCTACAGAGACGTGGTATGTACATGCCCCCCCACACACACACACNGGGAGAACAGCAGGGAGGTTCCTCAAAAAGTTAAAAATAGAATTAGATCTAGTCATTCCACTACTGGGTATTCACCCAAAGAATAAGAAAACATTAATTAAAAAAGATATATGCATCCCTGTGCTTACTGCAGCATTATTTATAATAGCCAAACCATGGGAGCAGCCCAAGTGTCTACAGAGACGTGGTATGTACATGCCCCCCCACACACACACACAATGGAGTATTACTCAGCCATAAAAAAATGAAATCCTGGGTGCCTGGGTGGCTCAGTGGGTTAAAGCCTCTGCCTTCAGCTCAGGTCATAATCTCGGGTCCTGGGATTGAGGCCCGCATCGGGCTCCCTGTTCAGCAAGGAGCCTGCTTTCTCCTCTCTCTCTGCCTGCCTCTCAGCCTACTTGTGATCTCTCTCTCTCTCTGTGTCAAATAAAATCTTTAAAAAAAAAAAATGAAATCTTGCTATTTGCAACAACATGGATGGATCTAGAGAGGATAATGCTAATAAGTGAAATAAATCAGAGAAAGACAAAACTACATGATTTCACTCATGTTAAATTTAAGAAACAAATGAACAAAGAAAGAGACAAACAACACCTCCGCCCCAGACTCTTAAATATAAAATCTTTAAAAAAAAAAAATGAAATCTTGCTATTTGCAACAACAAATAGCAACAACAAATGGATCTAGAGAGGATAATGCTAATAAGTGAAATAAATCAGAAATAATAAGTGAAATAAATCAGAGAAATAAGTGAAATAAATCAGAGAAAGACAAAACTACATGATTTCACTCATGTTAAATTTAAGAAACAAATGAACAAAGAAAGAGACAAACAACACCTCCGCCCCAGACTCTTAAATATAAAGAACAAACTGGTGGTTACCAGATGGGACACTGGTGGGGGATGGGTGAAACAGGTGAAGGGGATTAAGAGCACACATCATGATGAGCACTGAGCAATGTATGGAATTGCTGAATCACTGTGCACCTGAAACTAATATAACACTGTATGGTAACTAGGTTGGAATTAAAATTTTTTAAAATGTCAAAAAAATTTTAAAAATTATGTAACATAATTAATAACATAGCTATTATTTAAAATTGCCTAACAGTACGTCTACCTAACATTAAGTAATACTGTCCTTGACAGCTAAATTTACTCCCAGACCTAGAAGCCAGTCAAAGATAATACACTACACATTTTATTTTATTTCATGTGTCTTTATTTTTCCTTAACCTAGATTCTGGAATGATAATCCCCCATTTTTTTCTCTGAATAGTCCTTTTAGTTTTTTTATTACCCCCCCTGACGCACACACTGGTTTTCTTTCATGAGACTATTTTTTAAGAAGTTAGGCCAGTTTATTTATTTATTTTATAGAATTTCCCTGTTAGAAATATCCAAAGTGAGGAAAATTCTACAAATAAAACAAACAGGCCTGAATTCTTGAAAAATATTACAACTTTCAGGAAACAATATATATACTTATTAACTGCGATAAACACTGTTATTTTCTGTTCCATTATAAGTAATATTTTCTAAAAAAATGCTGGTCTTAAAGATACAAATATAGTGCTCCAAAGGGGCACCTGCACCCCAATGTTTATAGTAGCAAAGTCCATAATAGCCAAACTATGTAAAGATGTCCATCAACAAGTGAATGGATAAAGATGTGGTATATATACAATGGACTACTACTCAGCCATCAAAAAATAAAATCTCGCCATTTGCAACGACACGGATGGAACCAGAGGGTATTATGCTAAGTGAAATAAGTCTATCAGAGAAAGACAATTATCATATGATCTCACTGATAAGTGGAAGTTAAGAAACAAAACAGAGAAGCATAGGGGAAGGGAGGGAAAAGTAAAACAAGATGAAATCAGAGAGGGAGACAAACCATAAGACGCTCTTAATCATAGGAAACAAACTGAGGGCTTCTGGAGGGGAGCGGGGTGGGGGGATGGGGTAACTAACTGGGTGATGGGCATTAAGGAGGGCACATGATGTAATGAGCAGTGGGTGTTATAGAAGACTGGTGAATCACTGACCTCTACCTCTGAAACAAGTAATACACTGCATGTTAATTGAATTTAAATTAAAAAAATAGTAAAAAATAAAAATAAAAAAGGCTGGTCTTGACCTACTCAGTCCCCTTGGCAAGCTGTAGTTTGAAAAATACTGCTCTAGGTCATAGTTACATGAATGTAACTTAGTTCGGAAATTCAGCCACAGGTAAGAAATGAAACTGTCACAAAATAGGAATTAAGAGCTATTTGACATACAAATATGATTGACAAGGGTTTGTGTTATGAACAAGCAACAACATTTACTTATACAAAAAACGCTACTAAAAATAAAAATATGAGAAACTATTCAGTACCAGGCACTGCATGTTCCACCCTCTCTCAGTAAATCTTTTAAACCCAATGAAGTTGGTATTATCTATGCTATGTGCATAAAGAAGCATGCTCAGACACATTAAGTGACTAAAATCCAGAAAAGGGCTAGAACTGGGATTTGAATGGAATCTTCTTGATACTGAAGTCCATGACCTGACTGGGGTCCCCAAGCATGGTGTGTGATCCAGAGGAAGAAAGGCTCACCGTCTGACAACGTCCGAGCAGCCACATCCTGTGTGGAGACTCCAGGCCCATGTCTGTTGTAAGCCACCACTCGGAAACTATACTCCGTGTATTTTTTCAGCCCACTAATAGTATGGGAGTGACTTGAAACATCAACATCCTTGAATAAAATAAAACAATTCACGTGTATACAACTCAAGCCAAAAGAAATGCTACAAAATAATTAACTACACAAATTCTTCATTTGATACAATGCAGATTCTTATCCTTTTTACAAAATGCTACTTAACACAAAGCAGATTAATGAGAAACACTGGCAATTTACTAAAATATACTGCTTGATGTTTAGTGACCCTTCCTGATAAAAACTACAGAATATAACTTGGTACAAAGAAATAGAGTCTGCTGACTTTTCATTTCCTATATATAATTTTTTTATTCTGAGATTTCTAGATAAGCAAGTATTGAGTTTGGGAAATACAGCTCACCTCTACTATTCTAATCAATGGACTGAAAAATGGTTTTGGGGCACCTAGGTGGCAGAGTCAGTTAAGCCTCTGACTCTTGGGTCGTGATCTCAGGGTCCTGGGAGGAAGCCCCATGTCAGGCTCCATGCTGGGTGTGGAGCCTGCTTAAGATTCTCTCTCTCCCAAGGGGAACCCTCCTACACTGTTGGTGGGAATGCAAGCTGGTGCAGCCACTCTGGAAAACAGTATGGAGGTTCCTCAAAACGTTGAAAATGGAGCTACCCTACGACCCAGCAGTCGCACTACTGGGTATTTACCCTAAAGATACAAAGGTAGTGATCCTCAGGGGCACATGCACCCGAATGTTTATAGCAGCAATGTCCACAATAGCCAAACTATGGAAAGAACCTAGATGTCCATCAACAGATGAATGGATAAAGAAGATGTGGTATATATATACAATGGAATA